>JAQISU010001236.1:28082199-28199699 GCA_029339505.1 Unio delphinus
TAATTTAGTAGTATTTATACATGGTTAGAAAGATAATTTAGTAGTATTTATGCATGGTTAGAAAGTTAATTTAGTAGTATTTATACATGGTTAGAAAGATAATTTAGTAGTATTTATACATGGTTAGAAAGATAATTTCTGTATTTATTTTTAGATATGTTATTGCAAACCTTTGAAATTCACATTGCACAGGGCAAGACAATTTTCACATGGGCAAACAAAGACCCTGATGAAGATTGCTGGATGAAGTGTACTGGTAAGATGATTTTCATGTGAGAATCTCAGGGCAAGTAATAAATCACATGAGCAAGTTAAAAGTATCAGTTTGTAGGGAAGTAAAAAACATTAAGAATGATATTTAATTTCAATTATGGTGAACATTTTATGAAGACTAAACAAGTTCAGAGAGACAGTTGATTGCGGACAGCTTGATAATGTTGTTGTACGGTTTAACAGACAGTTTTCAGCACAAGATAGACTATACATAGTGGTCAGCACAATTGGTGGAGGTAAAACACCAGAAGGAATCATCAACCAATGAGAAGCAACTGGCAAGCTTTCTCACATGTCAACATTAGCTGAACCCAAGACTCGACCCCATGCAGAGAGGTGACATGGTAGTGATCCACAACAGGTAGAGCCACTCAGCCACTTGGGGCCCTGCTTGATATTTAATATTTCTTTCTTATTTCAGCTCACCAGGTAATAAGGTATTTGCCATTTGAAATTTCTTTCTGAGAAACCCCTATACACTAGCAAAGTAATCAAAGATACTCTAAATACATACTTATAAGTCCTATACACTACCAAAGTAATCAAATGTACTCTAAATACACACTTATAAGTCATGTACACTGCCAAAGTAATCAAAGGTACTCTAAATACACACTTATAAGTCCTGTACACTACCAAAGTAATTGAAGGTACTCTAAATACACACTTATAAGTCCTGTACACTACAAAAATAATCAAAGGTACTCTAAATACACACTTATAAGTCATGTTCACTACCAAAGTAATCAAAGGTACTCTAAATACACACTTATAAGTCCTGTACACTACCAAAGTAATCAAAGGTACTCTAAATACACACTTATAAGTCATGTACACTACCAAAGTAATCAAAGGTACTCTAAATACACACTCATGTTAAACACCAGAGATCCAGATTTGTCAAAACACAATGCACCTAAATATCAGGGCCTATGTTGTTTGTTGGTATCACAGTTTGCAGTTTGTCTATATATGTCTACCCATCAATGAGTATATTGGTATCACAGTTTGCAGTTGGTCTATATATGTCTACCCATCAATGAGTATATATGGTATCACAGTTTGCAGTTGGTCTCACAAATGTGTATAAATGGTATGAGACTGCATCTGGGAAAGAGGAGCTTTCTTAATTTAGTCATGATGTTAATTTGCAGGCATTACTAAAAATAACAAGAATTGCTAAAAATAGCAGGCAATACTAAATATAGCAGGATTACTAAAGATAACAGGCATTACTATAAATAGCAGGTATTACTAAACATAGCAGGCAATACTATAAATAGCATGCATTACTATAAATAGCAGTCAATACTAAAAATAGCAGTCATTACTAAAGAAATAGTGAAAACCTTTTATATGATTTTTCAGAAACTGCTGAACAGAATTTCACAGCAACCATGGCATGAATACCTTTCAAGTGTATACAAATTGTCAATTGATCTTTAACGATATGGTAACCAGTACTAAAAATAAAAATGATGCTGTAATGAAAACTGCTTAAAAATCTTAAAAATCTTCAAAAATGACTTCTCCAAAAACTGTTGTTTTGAATTTGACCAGGCTTGACAAAAACCATGCTGGCATGAACTTTCAAACTTGTACAAAGTATACCATTCTGCCATCAAGTACAGTAAGAGTGTTACAAAAATACAAAAACCTTTCCTTTTCAAAACCAGCTGGATTACAATTTGATTAGGTTTGATGGATTTCTGGCAATTAAACCATGCAAGTTTATACAGATCTGTACTAGAGCCACCATTGCTAAAATATCAAACAAACAGATACAAAAGAAAAATATCTTAAAATGATTTCTTCTTTAAAAGTGTTGACTATAATTTGCCCAGACTTGACAGAAGCATAATGGAATAATGAACATTTAAAAAAAATGGGATGATGATCTGTTGTCAGATATGAAGATTATTAGTAGCAATTAAAAAATATTTTTACAATTTCTTTCCTAGAAAGCACAGTATAATGTAACTAAATTTGACAGAAATCATTCTGGCATGAGGACCTTTCAAACTTGTACAAATGATGGTGATTCAGAAACAGATATGGTCACTTTTGATACAAGTAATAAACCTCTGATGACTTCTCATTAACTATTCATCAGAAATTTACCAAAATAGACAGAAAGAATCCTGGCATGGGGAATGTCCATTTTCTTCAAATGTTGCTGATTTGCCATAAGATATGGCCATCATTACCAAAACCAAACAAATTGCCAATTAAATCCAATTCTTGGATCTGACAATCTCATTCGGGAATGTAATTAAAACAGATGTTATAAAATAATTTTAGAATACAGGATTCATAAATTTCAATAATACAAGTTATTCAAATTATCAAGGGATTAAATTGAATAATGTGCAATTCAAAGCTAAAGTAAGATATCAAATAGAAAGATAAAAAAGCACTCTGATTAGATGGAATAAATTCTGGGTAAGATTTGCCTGGAAAACAATGATGTTTATGTAATGCTGACAATCTATTCACTGTGCTACATTGCACAAAATAAACTTAACAAAAGCACTAAATACCTTCAAATAGTTTTGCTGTATTAAATGTCTTTCAAAATTTATTTTTACTTTTAACTTTAGCCTACCCACCCCACTGTAAAAACCACTTGATGGTCATTGTATAAATTTTACATAAAAATGAAATAAAAAAAAGAACAACAAATCAAATCCAGATTCAATATGACTAAATTGCATTTCATTTTGTAGGGGCCCGAGTGGTCTAGTGTGCTCTCCATTACGGATCACTGCCATCTCACCTCTATCTGTATGGGTTCGAGTCTCGGATTCGGCAAATGTGGGTATGTGAGAAAGGTTGTCAGTAGCTTCTCATGGGTCAGTGGTTCTATTTGGGGATTTCCCCAGATTCTTCCTCCACCAATAATACTGGCTGCCATGTATAGCCTATCTAGTGCTGCAAAATGCTGTAAACCCTACAACAACAACAACAACATTCCATTATGTTCATAGGTAACAGTAGCAGTGTTAGCACCTACTATACATGAGCTAGAGTGCATGATGCTGTTGAATTATTGCAATTGGTCTAATTTTACAGGAAATTAAAAAGTGTAAAAAAAAAAAGTTTAAAACAAATGTAATTGTCACATTACTGAAAGAGTCTTTTCTTGAAGGAATACAAATAGGTCATGCAACTGGAGTTCACTTTTAATAATGGAGGAGAAAATAATAAGTGAAAATATATATATTTTTAACATGGAAACAGAAAAACATGCATATAAGCTTTTGGTTGCAATATAGAACTAAGTGCTTTTTAACTTTCATTTCAATTGCATAGATGCAATATATGTATGAATTTGCTTAAACTTGGTTACATATATCAGAGACCGCTCCAGTGGTCTAGTGGTTAGAGCCTCCACCTCTGATGCAGGAGGTTGTGGGTTCTAAAGCTATGTTAAAAAGTCCAAATCACATACAGACGCACACATATTTCAGATAGGGGAGCAATACCAGCCACACTTGTGCCTCTTGTTGGGGATGGAAGGTTCTCATCTTTGAATGACAATATAAAAATATAAGAGGGTTTAATAATAATTATGGAACCAAGTGTTGTGATGCATTGGCCTTAATGGATTACTCATAACTTACCTCCATCCTCAATGGTTCAAGTTTAAGTTTGATCAATATATGTATATGAGAAAGGTTGCCAGTAGCTGGTTTGGTGGTTCTTCCCATGATTTTTTTCTGGTTATTCCCTCACCAAGTATACTAGCTTAGCTGCTGTGAATAGCCTGACATGTGCTGATAAATGTCATTAAACCTCACAAAACAACACAAATTTTGTTGATGCTTGTCAAAAAAAACAAACTTGTCTGTTTGTATCCAACAAGGCTGGTACTGGAGAATCATAGTCTTTGATCCAGTTTTGTCACAGTGTGTCGCCACTTATACAACGCCATCTACTATTTCTATTGTAGTAAATTAAGTCTTTGATCCAGTTTTGTCACAGTGTGTTGCCACTTATACAATGCCATCTACTATTTCTATTGTAGTAAATTAAGGGTCTGATGACACAAGACACAATTCAACATGTGTCAACATTGTATAAAGAAACATGATCTATGTTGTCACCTTGCAGGGAAGGCAATTTCTGTTGATCATGTTGGACTGTCATTTTTGGATGGGTCATGGGTTGTGACCTTTGTGTCATGTTGTGACAGTAAGTAAATCATGGAATTTAAGAGGGATCCATACTCAGCATCATAAACCTAGATGTATTTTAGTATAAACCATCAGGGGGGATAATTTAGGTGACTGTTATTAATTATGACATATTGGAAGTTTGTAACTCTGCGTAACCTGATATTGCATGTCTTTCTATATCAAATCTGAAATGGTCTACAATAATAATAATAATAAAAATAATAATAATAATAATAATAATAATAATAATAATTATAATAACAATAATAATAACAATCAAACTTTTTTAATTAATTAGTCAATAATAATAACAAATATATAAATTAATTAGTAAATAATAATAATAATAATAATAATAATAATAATAATAATAATAATAATAATAAATAAATAAATAAATTAGTAAATAATATTAATAATAATACTATTAATACTTATAATAATAATTTTAATAAAAATAATAAATAAATTAATTAATTAGTAAATAATAATAACAATAATAATAATGATATCAACTCTATTTAATAAAGGTGATACTGATGTGAAGGGATGTGATTAAGATATTTAACATAGCTTTAACATTTTTCCAGTCATATCTCTACAATATCTGCAGTGTGGCAGTTTCTAGTGATGTCTTAAACACTGAGGTTTGTTTTTTCCTCTGGGTGATTCTGTATTCTAAATATAGTTCTCTGGGTGATCCTGTATTCTAAATATAGTCCTGTGAGTGATCCTATATTCTAAATATAGTCCTGTGTATGATCCTATATTCTAAATATAGTCCTGTGAGTGATTCTATATTCTACATATAGTCTTGTGAGTGATGCTATATTCTAAATATAGTCCAGTGAATGATCCTATATTCTAAATATAGTCATGTGAGTGATCCTATATTCTAAATATAGTCCTGTGAGTGATCCTATATTCTACATATAGTCCTGAGTTATCCTATATTCTAAATATAGTCCTGTGAGTAATCCTTATTCTAAATATAGTCCTGTGAGTGATCCTATATTCTAAATATAGTCCTGTAAGTAATCCTTTATTCTAAACATAGTCATGTGAGTGATCCTATATTCTAAATATAGTCCTGTGTATGATCCTATATTCTAAATAGAGTCCTGTGAGTGATCCTATATTCTAAATATAGTCCTGTGAGTAATCCTTTATTCTAAATATAGTCCTCTGAGTGATCCTATATTATAAATATAGTCCTGTGAGTGATCCTATATTCTAAATATAGTCCTGTGAGTGATCCTATATTCTAAATATAGTCCTGTGAGTGACCCTTTATTCTAAATATAGTCCTGTGAGTGATCCTATAATCTAAATATAGTCATGTGAGTGATTCTATATTCTACATATAGTCTTTTGAGTGATGCTATATTTTAAATATAGTCCAGTGAATGATCCTATATTCTACATATAGTCCTGAGTTATCCTATATTCTAAATATAGTCCTGTGAGTAATCCTTATTCTAAATATAGTCCTGTCAGTGATCCTATATTCTAAATATAGTCCTGTAAGTAATCCTTTATTCTAAATATAGTCATGTGAGTGATCCTATATTCTAAATATAGTCTTGTGAATAATCCTTTATTCTAAATATATTCCTCTGAGTGATCCTATATTCTAAATATAGTCCTGTGAGTGATCCTATATTCTACATATAGTCCTGTGAGTGATACTATATTCTAAATATAGTCCTGTGAGTGATCCTATATTCTAAATATAGTCCTGTGAGTAATCCTTCTTCTAAATATAGTCCTGTGAGTGATCCTATATTCTAAATATAGTCCTGTGAGTAATCCTTTATTCTAAATATAGTCCTGGGAGTGATCCTATATTCTAAATATAGTCCTGTGAGTAATCCTTATTCTAAATATAGTCCTGTGAGTGATCCTATATTCTTAATATAGTCCTGTGAGTAATCCTTTATTCTAAATATAGTCCTCTGAGTGATACTATATTCTAAATATAGTCCTGTGAGTGATCCTATATTCTAAATATAGTCCTGTGAGTGATCCTATATTCTAAATATAGTCCTGTGAGTGATCCTTTATTCTAAATATAGTCATGTGAGTGATCCTATAATCTAAATATAGTCCTGTGAGTAATCCTTTATTCTAAATATAGTCCTGTGAGTGATCCTATATTCTAAATATAGTCCTGTGAGTAATCCTTTATTCTAAATATAGTCCTCTGAGTGATCCTATATTCTAAATATAGTCCTGTGAGTGATCCTATATTCTAAATATAGTCCTGTGAGTAATCATTTATTCTAAATATAGTCCTCTGAGTAATCCTTTATTCTAAATATAGTCCTGTGAGTGATCCTATATTCTAAATATAGTCTTATGAGTAATCCTTTATTCTAAATATAGTCTTCTGAGTAATCCTTTATTCTAAATATAGTCCTGTGAGTGATCCTATATTCTAAATATAGTCCTGTGAGTAATCCTTTATTCTAAATATAGTCCTCTGAGTAATCTTTTATTCTAAATATAGTCCTGTGAGTGATCCTATATTCTAAATATAGTCTTGTGAGTAATCCTTTATTCTAAATATAGTCCTCTGAGTGATCCTATATTCTAAATATAGTCCTGTGAGTGATCCTATATTCTACATATAGTCCTGTGAGTGATCCTATATTCTACATATAGTCTTGTGAGTAATCCTTTATTCTAAATATAGTCCTGTGAGTGATCCTATATTCTAAATATAGTCCTGTGAGTAATCCTTTATTCTAAATATAGTCCTCTGAGTGATCCTATATTCAAAATATAGTCATGTGAGTGATCCTATATTCTAAATATAGACATGTGAGTAATCCTATATTCTAGATATATACATTATTGAGTATTTTGTACATTAAACTATTTCAGGTGGTCATGGCTGAGAAAAAAATGTTTGGTTCATACAGGTCAATGCAAGAATTAGAATTGATCATATTTATATAACCCATTTCTGTCTATGAAATGATGGAGACATATTTTAGCACATTCATTGTGACAAACCCTTCCCTGTGAAACACTTAGATATTGATGGTCTCAATGAACACTGGATCATTCATTGTGATAAACCCTTCCCTGTGAAACACTTAGATATTGATTGTTTCAATGAACACTGGATCATTCATTGTGACAAACCCTTCCCTGTCAAACACTTGGATATTGATTGTTTCAGTCAACACTGGATCCTTACTAGTGCTCAGCACATGAAGTATTTTGATAAAATTGGTAAATTATGACTTGTTATTTAAAGGAATTTGTTATTATCCTGAAATGAAACTTGTGTGGAACGCAAATTACCTTTGAGTGTTTATAACAAGTACTCACTATTAATCACCCTATTTTAGCTTTTACCATCTAATTACATACTCTGTCACACACCAACTGCATCCTCCATTGATCTTTAACTTTCATATATTTTTATCACCATCTGATTGTTGTGGTCTTGTACTTCAGTAACTCATTTTACTAGATAAAGAATTTAGAGTGGAAAGTACCAGTAGTAAAAGTTAACTATCCCCTTGACAGCAAAGTGCAAATAATAAAAGTTAACTATCCTATTGATAGCAAAGTACAAATAATAAAAGTTAACTATCCCCTTGACAGCAAAGTACAAATAATAAAAGTTAACTATCCTATTGATAGCAAAGTATGAATAGTACTTGTTAACTGTCCTATTGATAGCAAAGTATGAATAGTACTTGTTAACTGTCCTATTGATAGCAAAGTATGAATAGTACTTGTTAACTATCCTATTGATAGCAAAGTATGAATAGTACTTGTTAACTATTCTATTGATAGCAAAGTATGAATAGTACTTGTTAACTATCCTATTGATAGCAAAGTATGAATAGTACTTGTTAACTATCCTATTGATAGCAACGTATGAATAGTACTTGTTAACTATCCTATTGATAGCAAAGTATGAATAGTACTTGTTAACTATTCCATTGATAGCAAAGTATGAATAGTACTTGTTAACTGTTCTATTGATAGCAAAGTATGAATAGTACTTGTTAACTGTCCTATTGATAGCAAAGTATGAATAGTACTTGTTAACTATCCTATTGATAGCAAAGTATGAATAGTACTTGTTAACTATTCTATTGATAGCAAAGTATGAATAGTACTTGTTAACTATCCTATTGATAGCAAAGTATGAATAGTACTTGTTAGCTATCCTATTGATAGCAAAGTATGAATAGTACTTGTTAGCTATCCTATTGATAGCAAAGTATGAATAGTACTTGTTAACTATGCTATTGATAGCAAAGTATGAATAGTACTTGTTAACTATGCTATTGATAGCAAAGTATGAATAGTACTTGTTAACTATGCTATTGATAGCAAAGTATGAATAGTACTTGTTAACTATCCTATTGATAGCAAAGTATGAATAGTAGTTGTTAACTATCCTATTGATAGCAAAGTATGAATAGTAGTTGTTAACAATCCTATTGATAGCAAAGTATGAATAGTACTTGTTAACTATCCTATTGATAGCAAAGTATGAATAGTACTTGTTAACTGTCCAAATGATAATAAAGTACAAATATAAAATGTTAAATAACAGAAAAGTTTCCAAGAGATAATAAAATTTGATCTTATCATTCAGAGGATTGTACTGTCATGTGTTTGTACATTCTTTCATTTGTTACATATTATCCAAATAGGACTGAACATATTTCACCTACACAGCAGATTACATATGTATATGTATTGTATATGTATATGTATATGTATATTTATTGTAGCATGCTTAGGCTATAATAATCAGTAGAACAAGTGAGAAGAACAAGCTTTGTAAAAATTTAACAAACAATTTATTTCCCTGGAAAAAGATTATAAAAAATGGAAAAAGAACTTACAGTTTAAAGAATCAAATTCAAACGTAATCCAAGAATAATCAATGAATTAAATTACAAAAGTCCTATTAGTGAAATGTCTTAATGAATTCAAGTTCAAGTACGGGCATTGGCAGATGCTTTATCTGCTCAGGAAATGGACGCACCCATATACAAGTCTCCTGCTGCCTTGCAGGTCAGCTTTAGTTAGTCAAAGACTAAGGGAGTAAACCTTAACAGAAAATTTAGCTTGGAGACCCCAAGGTAGCTGGACAATGTACTACATCCCCTTCTGGCAACTCCTTGGTCTGGAGAGAGATGGGCTCTTCCAGATGAATTTTGCCTAGGACACACTGATAATGCTGGACAAATTGGAACTTACCATACTGGATTGGTCATTGCCCGGGTCAACAAGGATGGAAGTGACAAGTGTACTACAGGTACTTTGTATAAAATCAGCGTGAGAGACAGCATTGCCATCACTACCTGGAACATTAGAACTCTGGCGTGCAAATTGGAAGACTCCAAGAGTTGACACAGGAGATGGAACAAAACACATGTCACATTCTGGGACTCTGTGAAATCAGATGGAAAGCTCTAGGAGAACACAAAACTGAAGATGGGCATATATTCTACAATAGTGGAGAGGAACTCATCAATACCTAGAGAAGGATCACTTTGACCTAATTTTCATGTTTGAGTTATGATTATATATTCTTGAGTGCTTTTGGTGGCATGGAAGAATGATGTCTTTGAGTAAACACTATTTTTGTTTCAAATTTACCAACAGCAGTTGTTCCATTTAGATTTGATTTGAAATGTGCCAGTGTAACATCAAAAGTTTAAATCATAATGGTCACCTTTCCAAAGTGGTCACCATTAGATAGTGGTCACCTTTACACAGTGGTTGCCTGGTCAAAGTGGCCATTTTAATTTCTCCCAAGCAAATTTCCTATGAAAACGTTGTGTATGCTGGTTACTTGCATTACATAGTCAGCTACAAGGCATTTCCTAGCCAACCAGTGATTTTCTTCCTGTCTTCAGTACTTGCTGGACTACAGTGACCATGGAGTCTTTTCAAACTTACTTTTTCATTAACAAGGAAAGCATTATTTAAAGGAATATTATATAAATTGATGTGCAAGTATTTTTATCTTGCTTGTACCCGTATGAAACAGAGACGGAAACCACCCGCCTGGAATGGAATTTTTAATTTTTTGTTGCTGGTAAATGGAATGCATATTCTTCCTAGGTGTGGGTCCCATGAAAGAAATATCAGCAGAGCTGAAAAAATGCTGTTTGAATTTTGTCAGGAATTTCCACAGTTGTATGATAAATGTTGCATGACTTTAAATATGCATCAGTTGGTACATCTGGCAGATAGTGTTCGATGTTTGGGACCACTTTACACACACAGCTGTTTTTCATTTGAAGATAAAATTGGGTTTATTCTAAAAATGATAAGAGGTACACAAAATATTGATAATCAAATTATCACTGGAATTTCTTTTTTTCAAAAGCTGCCAGAACAACAAAAAAAATGTATTGCAAAATTGACATTCCAGTGATAATTTGATTATCAATATTTTGTGTACCTCTTATGCATTCCATTTCCCAGCAACAAAAAATGAAAACATCTGTTATTGTCCAATACTCCATGGAGTACTACCGGCCCAAAGTATAAGAGAAAAGAGCGGAATTCAGATGCCTTCCAGTACTTGAGGTTACTTTCTAATGAACGTGGTAATCTTGTAATGTCAAGAGTGGGGCGAATATTCTTAAGTCTCTTGTCAACTTCACATACTTTGTTATGATAGTTGAACGATTTTGCTTTGAATTCTGGCGCAAACCACAATCGCAACAGTAGTTTCTGAATACCAAGTAAAACACCATGCATCTAATCTATAGCAATTCCATGCACAATGTGAAACTTTGGGAAAAATGTAAGCCAAGAGGGACCTTTAATACCATCAACACAGTGAGTTTTTGAGCCTGAATCCTGATAATCCAAGACTTTGCGAGCATCCTCAATAACACTGCTTTTAGTTCTTTCTGGACCCTTTGGTTCATCTAATATGAATGGAAATACATGGCATGCCCTTTCCCAACATTTGCCGTTTCACCCCTCTGTTTGCATTTCCAACAGGAATAAGCGCCATTAAACTGAATACAATTACAGAGTAGACATCTTGCTGGCAAATCAGCAGTAACACACAACAAAAAGGCTCTGCAAACAAATGTTCCTCGTTCAGGTGATAAACATTCTATTCCCTGATCCATTTTTCTGAACTTGTCAAGAAAAAGGGAAAGAAAAGTTCCCATTAATGGTTTTTGACTTCCAAACCAAAGTCCTGCTAAAATCATATTTTTCATTTTCATATGTATCTGATAAGGAAGTTCATTGATAATAAGAAATAGTGGCCAGACTGAAACTTTACTACTCTTGAAGACAGGTGCTCCATCTGTGTTGAAGGTAAATTATATGTTTTCTGTAAACCCAAGGGGCCCTCTGTTGTCAGAATATGATCTATACAGTGTAGCATCATAAATATCTTGAAAGAAACCATTCTTACATTTGTGTTTGAATCTTTCTTGAAGCTTGCTAAAAAATCCAGTTTGGGTAAACAAGTTCTTCACTTGAACATCAATTGGTATTTCCAGGAAGTATGGTTTGTCACTTTGATTAAGAGGTTTATTACAGAATGCATATGGACATATATTTAAAGTATGGTCTTTAATGTATCCCAAACAGTAACAACAATAATAATGATAGACCAAACAGTAACAACAATAATAATGATAGACCAAAACAGTAACAACAATAATAATGATATACCAAACAGTAACAACAATAATAATGATAGACCAAAACAGTAACAACAATAATAATGATAGACCAAACAGTAACAACAATAATAATGATAGACCAATGGATTTTGTAGGTTTCGGAAAAAAATCTTAAATGCATGAAGACAGATGGTGCCCATTTTGAAGGGCAACTGCTATGATGTTTAATAACTGCAGTACAGCATCTCCAATCAAATTATGTTTAATGCAAAATAATGCTATCAACAACATGAAAGCTCCAACAGTAATTGTGGCACCAGGGCAAAGGGACTTCTCATCAGGATCCAGATAGTCTGTGGTCTTGTTTCTTGTACAGGTATCATCTTCAGTTGGACTCTCAGATTCAACATCTGAGTCATCAAATGTATCATCCTCATACAATTCATCCTGAAAACTACCTTCAAACATCTGACTGAAAATTTCATCCAGGTCAGGATCACTTCTTTCCACTTTGTTACAAATTTCTTTCATCTGGTCCACATCAAACACACTCTGTATCTGACTGGTTACTGTCAGCCCTAGGATATGGTAGCTGCAAAAATAATTTAGTATAAAAATTTTGCTGGGGTTAAAACTTATGACAGCCATGGATTATATTACAGCATGGGGTTACATGCTTTTACTGTCTATTTAATTCACTTGAAGAATTTGTATGAATATCAACATTATTTACTTAAAGGCAAAATAAAAACTTTCATTTTTTGACATTACCATTTTTTTTTTATTGACTAAGAAAACTAATGATCTCCAAAAGGTTGGAAAGTGACATGCTATTTTTTTTAAGTTTCAACTTTTGATCATCTTCTGGCTAAATACGAGGGTATATGGCATGATTAATGACATTACTGAAAGCGGGGGGAGGGGTTGGAGCAATTGTAACGATTCACGACACGAATTCAGCAGGTGAAAACTTCAAAAGTAGGTGCACGTTTGAGAACCAACGATTTGAACAAAACGCAAAATCAAACCAAAAAAAACCACGTGAGGTCACACAATAACTGATTTTACTGTGTTAATTTAAAAAGCAAGAAAAAAATATACTTGCCTCTAAATCATCATATCCAGTGCCACTTGTTGCCTCTGGAATTGATACTGCCTTCTCCGATGAAACATGATGGGTATCCGAATAATCAGATCCATGTGATGTCGAAGGATATGTCATATCGCAAATCCCTGCATCATCTTTGATGTTTTGGTCGGATGCATGTGCATTCAATTCTGATTCAAGGTGCTTACATACCACATTTGTTGCAAACGTTGTTCCAAAGTCATCATCAGAATATTTGCGTTTTCCGTAAGGACCTTTTCGCTTTATACCAATGGTTGAGTCGTCCATTTGTCTTTGAGAAATTATGATGCTGATGCGGGTAGTACTAAATACCACAAAGACGAGAAACGACGCACAAGGACACGGCAAGGAACTTGGGCAAATACAGGCAGAGACATGGCAAAGACGGCACATAGAAAGTTTAAACTGAAAATAATGTGTTATTTGCAGTTTTATAAAATATAACAACAAATAAAATTTTCCTATTGCCAATGTATTATTCTGTTTAGTATAATCTATTTGCATTCAATATCTGCAATAAATTATGGTAAATACTTAGAAATTTAATTTGTCAACCCACATGAATTTTCTTATCCAGTTGAATAACATTGTTTATCTCATTTAATAATGATGTAGGCAGTCGATTCCGCGGAGGCATATATTTTAAATATACATATTTTTAAGTATTTGGGAAAAGAGATGCGCTAAAAGACAAGCGCAAACTTTACCTAACTAAAATTTCATGCTACTGATACATGTTCTATTTTAAGAGATATAAGAGAAGTGAATACAATTTATGTATTGATAGTTGTAAATTTGAAAGAGATAACATAAACGATCTTGGATAGTATTTTGCTGGTCTATTTTTAGTTTATATGGTCTATTTAAGTCTTTGTTACATAGCGTGGACCCTACTTTATAAGTCCTATATGCTGGTTTTTTTTATGTATGCCAACTGTAAAATTGTGAATTTATTAAGCCAAAATTGCCGAAAATATATTATTGGAATTATTTAGTGTTTGAATTCAAGCATTAACTTGTCAATATTCAAAACAATTGTTCGTCAGTGTACCGAATTCAGCGTATCTACTATCGTTGATAATATCCACCCTTTCCTAGGGATTAGTCATTCGGTCATAGACATCATCACTAGATTTCGGAAATTTACATTTTCTTTTGAACTTGATCAAAATGCACACGGATCAGTTCGTTTTTACGGTTATGTGTTAGCTTTGAAGTTGTCGTGACCTAGTTCTCGTTCATGATACATCCGCATGTATTATTTTGGCAATCATCTTTCATCGTGGTCAAACTCCTCGGTAGTTTCTCAAACTTGTTCTTTTCTGTGGATGGTGTCCTGCTTAACATCTTGTGTGATAATGGTTGTGCTTACGTCAGTTTCCATTCTCCATTTTCCCACTATACAGGACAATCATCCTTCTTTACTAAATGTGCTATTTTACATAAATTTATTCCAATATTTTCTAACAGAATAAACGTCTTGACGGTTTTCGCTTCTTCTCCCATACAGCACAATCGCTGCAATATTCTTGTTTGTTACTTTAACGTTGTTTGTTCTCGTTATTCAACACGATGAAAACGTTTTCAAGTTTCTCCCACTAGGTAAATTGTCTTGAAGAAGAAACTAGCCAACTAAAATATTTAGAACATGTCCGGTGATTACATTACGGCTTACCACACTCAGCCAATGCATTTTTAAATGGTTAGTTGTACACTGTTTTCTGATTCTGAAATGATTTACACGTTTGACATAACTTTCGATGCAGCACTCGTTGCTTGAAATGTCACACTCCGATACTTACAGTTTATACAAGTCTGTATTCGTGTTTGAACATATATACCCATATTTTTCCACATGAGATTCATTGACTTTTATCCTTTCGTTGTTTTGTCGTGTAAGGTCAGTGAGGAGTCAACAGCTGCGCTTTACATGGTCACTTTTTCCGTTGTCTTTTGAATTTACACTTATATTTTTCTTACTGAGTACATTACATGCCGATTTAATTGTCCAAGTGAAAAAATGCCCACTAGTTTGTGCTTCTTCAAAGCAAGGCAAACTGCACGAAGTCCTTTGAGCAGATCTGTTTTGTGTAGTGATCTTTATTCATATAAGAACTATATAATATATATATATATATATATATATATATATACACACACACATATATATATATACACACACACACATATATATATATATATATATATATATATATATATATATATATATATATATATATATATATAGCGAAGATGTGGATAAAGAATACGAGTTCGAAATAATTTACCGTCTGAAAAACACTCCTTTGAAACTTTGTAAATTAAAGAAATTTTAATATAAAAAACCACAAATTAATATGCCTGATTACAATTATCAAATAATTACGACGTTTGTTGTGGAGGAATTGCGTTTGCCGATGTAATAACCAGATGAGTATCTAATCAATTGTTTAACCAACATAATTTGAAAGCCGCACACCATTAAACATTGAATTATAAACTAGAGTTATCCTGAGGTGTTAATAAAAGTATACAGTTAATTGGATAATTATCTCTTTGTTCCCTACCAAGAAGTTTGCAACTGTGGAAATTTCTCGGTATTTAAAATTTAAAAAATCATTTGAGAATGCAATGGAACCACAGGGGAAAAATTAATAAAATTAAGTATATTCGACATTTTCAAACTATTCATAATTCATGACTATTTTGTGTGCAAAAATAGTTATTTGAGGAAACAAACGACCAATATATTGACAAAACAGATATTTATAATATTTGTAATTCTTTATTTATTTCATAATGTTTGTTTCAACTGTAAATATGTTCCACTATTGTCAGTTTTAAATGTAAAAAGTCTTTGTTCAGTCTTAGCCCCGTCAATTTTGCGTTTATTTAGTGTTTAATAGAACCGGTTGATGCTACTGGGTGCTCAAGAAGGGACAAGCATCCATTTAAAAAAAATCGAGAATGTGATTTGCGTTTGTTTGTTTGTTTTTTGTAAAAAAAAATACCCAAAGATGTGTTTCATTCAACTCGGTATATGCATTGTATTTTTGAAATTGTTTCTTCACTCAGAAAAGACAATGATGGGTGTTTTGAAACATTATAACAGTTATAATTATACATTCCACGATTTTATCTCCCAACATGTACCCCCCATTCATGCCGCGCAAATTCGATATCCAGCATCCTTTGTATTTGAATTCATTGGCGCCATTTTTGGATAAGTACAGCGTATTGTAATTTCATTTTCTATAAATATTACCATGTTTGCGTGCATTTTCTTTGAAGAAGATGCCAGTTTAAGCGTGGTTGGAAAGGCAGACAAAAATCTCAAGTTAAGCGGAGATTTTAAAACGGAGGAAAAGGTAGAGATGAACTGGGGTAAACCAGGCAAGGGGAAAAAGCAATTATACCACGGAACCATAATCATAGTCAGCGGTAAGTTTACTACACTAATTAGCTTTCTTCATCCTGGAATAGGTCTGCATTTCAGTCTAAATTTGAATTGTTACTGTTTAAACAACACATATATGAAAAACTAGTCACACATGTAAGACCTGACGCTGATATTTTGTATTGGGCGTCACCATTATAAACTAAATGCACATTAGTGGCTTGAAAAAATGCAAATATCTATGGATAAATGAGATTTAGATAGATAAAACTTGGACCATAAGGATTCAAAAATTTATATTGAAAATTAAAGTAGGCATTATGAATATAGACAACGGTTTTATTACTTTTTATTATGACATGTATGTATAATGTTATAATTTATTTTTTATTGATACAGTACTGAAGATTGTTCATTATCTTTTATATTCCCATTTTTTTAAAAATTTTAATTTATGTCAATATCAAATTAGTAGATGCCAAATATATTAGTCTTTCAACTATGTAAATTTGAATTATGTCCCCTTGTAATAAACCAATATAATAATAATTCAATACAGTTTGTTTTAATGTATCTAATAACTTAAAAATAATTGTTTAAAATAACACTTTGTTTAATTATTACTGTCACTACAATCCAAATAAAATTTAAAATCTTGTAATGTGGGTTACAATGGATTAAACATGTACAATTAGTTAAATGAACAGAAATTCAGAGGACTACTTCTAAATGCATTTTTAATTTATTTATTAATGAATGTCCAACATTTTTTTATTTTAATTTAGACCTGGGCATATTTTATTAAAACTGAAATTCGAATTTTTCCTTTAACAGATGTTACATCTCAGAATTAACTATATGAGTATCACCAGGCTGAGGCTCAAATACAAAATGTATAATTGAAAGCATCATTAAATTATGCAGTGACATGAGCTGAAAAAGATATATATATATATATATATATATATATATATATATATATATATATATATATATATATATAGTTATTTATATCAAATATGTTGATTCCTACATTTATATACTTATTAACTCATGTTTGTCCAATATATTGTATGCCACATTAATACAATATCAAATGTTACTTTTTAGATGATCTGTGATAATTATCAGTTAAAAATAAATTATAAATTATAATGATAATACAAAGTGATTAAACTGTTTATCTCTGATCAAAAAGATATATATATATATATATATATATATATATATATATATATATATATATATATATATATATATATATAGTTATTTATATCAAATATGTTGAATCATACATTTATATACTTATTAACTCATGTTTGTCCAATATATTGTATGCCACATTAATACAATTTCAAATGTTACTTTTTAGATGATCTGTGATAATTATCAGTTAAAAATAAATTATAAATTATAATGATAATAAAAGTGATTAAACTGTTTATCTCTGATCAAAAAGATATATATATATATATATATATATATATATATATATATATATATATATATATATATATATATAAGACTTAAAAAGTTTAATTGCTGCTTTTTATTTTTGACTGACATGGCCCCGCCGGTCATGTCAGAAGATGAATGCCTTTTTGGTATTGATAGTACAGTATATTGTCAATAAGTTACCAATGCCTGGAAGGGAACCGTTGGTGAGAATCTTGTTAAAAATATGTTGATGAAAAATGTATAAGTTTTGTTGGGATTTTTTTAAAAAAATTACAGCTTATATGCAGAGCATTTATTAATCAGGATTTAATAAACTTTGGTTAAACAAAATTAATACTAATTTTTACAATAATTTAAATTTACGTTGAGTAAATGCACATGCATGATCTGTATGACATTTACTTAAATCTTGCAAAATCTGTGTGTGTGTGTGTGTGTGTGTGTGTGTGTGTAAGCATAATAAGAAGCATAAATAAAAGCTGAGTGCATTTCATGTGACAATAACTAGAGTTTTAAATAATTTATATTTTAGATGATGAGGAGTTTCTCACCAAATGGGTCACTGAGGCCAACAAAAAAATCTTACAAAAACTGGAAACAAAACCAGACAGTGTGCCCAAAGAACTCTTCTCCTTCACACTGGATAACAAATCATCGCCCACCAAACGCCATAGAATTCTGACCACAAAAATTAAGGAAAGCATGATACAAGATGAGGCCTTGAGTCCAAAAAAGAAGAAACAAAACATGCCTTTAGGAAAGCGCGCAGAAACTATGCCACCGAACCCCAAGGAGCCCAAAATTACGCAAGGTTCATTTGAAAAAGGCACAGTCTCGGAGCAGACACTGAAAATTGACAATCCTTCCTCAAAGTCAAAAGAAACAAAACAGCGCGAAGAAGCCACATCCTTTGAAATTAGCAAACAAATATTCAATTCATGTATGGCAGATCAGTTTAACAATCCATCAGTGCAGCACATGAATATTTCAGACCAGTTCACCCCATTCACAGAAACATGGGCACTCTGCAATAATTTGGCAGAATCTTTGAGCAAGTAAATCCTGAGATACAGCATGTCATGCCACTGTTCGAGGAAAACAAGGAAAGGAATTTGAGTAAGAAATCATTATTTTAGGCTTAAAAATAATTACAACTTATCTTTTATGAGCTAGCTTTTTTACCAGCTTTCAGTGCGGCAAACTTAATTTTGTAATTCTGATTTACCATATTATAATATTACATGCACATGTATGTTAAGGCTGGGGCAGGTTGGATTGGATTCAACGTTCCCTCTGAGTGAATGATAGATGTGTGCACTATGCTCACTGCATCGAGTGTTATATTTGTTCACATTGACATAAGAAAATTAATTTAGTTCATGGGGTATAAGGTATAATTTAGTATATCATATTCTGTACACTCCAGTTTTATTATGTTTGTCTGACTTAGTCAATATTGGAACACAGCATGTCTTGTGTGGTAAATTCTAATTGGAGGAACAAGGTGAATTTCCAACTTGCCTATTAATTTCTGGATTGTGTAACTGTGGTTTTCTTTAATGAATTTTTATAAACACGGAAATCCCAAACCACTGAATATTTATGATGGGCAAATGAAAATTGGTGGACCTGTTTTTAAACATATATATATATATATATATATATATATATATATATATATATATATATATATATATATATATATATATATATATATATATATAGATATATATATAACCTTGGTTTAATTTCACATCTTACAATTTTTGAAATATTTATGAATTGTTTGAAATTGGATTTTTCTATATCTCTAGTCCTAATTGGGGATTTGTTTTACCAACACCAATCTTAATATTATGTATTTTATTTAGTACCAGTACCATCAGCTGAAGTTGTCAATGTACTTGAGCAGTTGTGTCGGGCCGACGTACAAGAATTTCTTAAAAAAACTGACAACATTTTAGTGTAGGTGCATGCTCACATCAGGCGAATGAGTGTTTTGAGGTAAATACTTTTTTGCTTACTTTAATCTTTACAAAATTGAGATAATACTCTTATACTTCTGATATACCACTTCACAGAGAGGATACATGTGCTGTTTTTTTAGCGACTCATCGATCTTTGGCAGACACTTAATCTGACATATTTTTAGCATAACAGTTGCATAAATTGCAACCCAAAAGTATCTTTTAACATGTTTTTTGTAGAGTACTTTTGTCAATTTGTGTTCAAGGCTATTTGTCCTTAGCTAGAATTTTGTGTTAAGTATTAGAATTAGTGATGTGATGAAATAGCTGGCATATAATACAACAAATATCACAATATGCAAACATAAACATGCAATATTTAATGTATTTTATGGAAGTGTAAGTTCATTGCTACTAGAAGAACGAGTCTTCAATATGATATTGAATGTGTAATCAATATGTTGGATGTTTTGTTTTTGTATAGCAGTTTCTGTGAACATCCATCGATCATGTTTGCTGCAAAATCTCCAAGATTACATTTAGATAGAACTCTGCCATACGTTAAAAGTATTATTTCTGTTGTGTCAAGATGTCTATATGGGATTACCATAATGTTTGTCCAATTACAGTGCTAATTGTGACTTCTAAGTGGGTGCATTGAGGTCTATCTGTGCAACTATATTAGGCCCCCAAAAATATGTTTCCTATTGCACGGGTTTTAAAATTAGGGTAGATACGTGTTTTCTTTTATTCTCCAAACATATTCTAATGTGGTTTTTTGGGGTTTTTTTTACCACGAGGGAAAAAAGTATTAGGGTCAATGATGAGAAATGGGAATGGTCAGGCAATTGGAAACATGTTATGCCTTATCTACCTGTAGGATGGAAAGTAGTATTAATTTAAAAAAAATAATGAAAATACATTGAAGATCGAACACTTTTTAAATGCAATATTTTTACACAAGATGTTCAGCCAACCTATACACAGCTGGACACAGTGCTCGAAAGACCCATATGCACCTTTCCTCTACCAAGCAGTTCAGACTTTGGAGGCATAAACCAGGTTAAGGCCACTTTCAAAGCAGCACCTGAAAGGTCTCCTAGAAAAGAAGTTAGCAGTGGACAAGATGATGCACAGTCAAACATGGTAATTTTGCTTGCTTTCCTTATACATTCTACTGTGATAGCTAAAGAAGATTAATATTTAATTGATGCTGTCCATTTTCTCTGACCAAATTCCCTTTTAACAGGATAGAAAAAAAACCGTTGAACTAGTCGTTAAATTTTGTTCGATCTATATCAGAGATTTTTTTTTAAACAAATTACATTTAGCTTGTCTTAGGGGCAAGATTTGGAAAATTGAAAACAAATTGGAAATTGTAGCTTGCTCACCCCAATCTCAATGGACAGGCATAAATGAATTTGGATTAAGCTAGAATTTTTAGGTGGGAGGAGCATATTACCTACCTTGAACTGAAAAATTAAAAATTAATAGAACTGATTTAATTTAATTTTGACCAGTTTTAATATATAATTTTTTATTTTTAATCTGCAAGGGAGAATGTGATTGCAATGCTACATATGCGAAAATATCTGACCTGAAATTCTCCAGCTAATTTTATTCCATTGTTTCTTTTCTTCAGCAAGTTAAGTTACTTGAGGTCTATGATTTGACCATCCACAAGGATGGGCTGAGAAAGGCCATTTCAGCTGCAAAGAAGTCACAGAAGCCAGGCTACACTCTTTGCTACAAGCTATTGCCTGAAGCTTTTAGTCTGGAGATAATGGCAAATTCAAGAGGACAGGGCATGACATCAGTGAAGGAAAGTGACCTTCGACCATGCCTGGACAAAACAAAAGTCTGTGCAATTAAAGGTAATCAGCCTGTGGTTTGTTTTCTATGGATAGTTTATTCAGAGTCCTTACTTTTCGCAAAAGATTACAGTACATGTAATATTGTAATGTCAGCTCAATATTTTTCATTAAAGCACACCTTGCTCTCTTGGTAGCTGAACATTAAGCCAGAACTAATATTAGGACCCAGCACATGCAAGAGTTAAAATTGTAGATATAAAACAGGCTTGGTGATTCCGTTAAAGATTGTAGAGCTTTTATATAGTGGAGTTGAAGCCATAAGTAAACTATGATCACAAATAATTTATTAGAAAAACATTACTCAACATAGTTTCCAGATATATATATATATATATATATATATATATATATATATATATATATATATATATATATATATATATATATATATATAAGCTTGTTCAGAAAAATAATTTCTGCTTTTATCAAGGGTGATAAGCTTGATTAACATAATACGTATGATGAAGTAACCAATAGAACATTAACAAGATTGTTTCATATAAATATATTTGGAGGATGATTTTCTTCTTATGGTGTTTTTTTTTAGATTATGTTCTGGTTTGGTGTAAAAAGAATGGCCACCCAACACCTCTGGAGTCATCTCTTAATGATGCAATAACGGAAAGGATAAGCTATGCCAGAAAGCATGTAAAAATGGCACTGAAGAAGCTGAAAAATTAAACTAATAAATGAATAATGATGGGGAAGAGATTGTTTTAATTTGCATGTGATTACCTTTATTAACTTTATAATAAGAATAAAAAGCATTTGTTTGTAAAATGATGAGTTTCTTTTTTTAAAATTTCTTTCTTGTTTAATAAGGTTCATAAAAGTGGAATTAAAAATTAGTCAGGAAAACATGTGACCATAACATTTTTCAAATGATAAACTTGATGCATATTTTAGAAAGGAGGTGGAAACCCAAATGATTTTCCAGACGTCAAGCTAAAATGTATTTCTGGGCGTCAGTAGGTGTAAGATAACATGTATTTCGAGACGTTGCTAATTTACATATTTCGCCTCAAATTCCACCTGATTTGCGTCTCAATTCCGCCTGGTTTACGTCTCTGATCAGGCTAAAACACTTCTCCATGCATCAGCCTAGAGGCTTATTTTCCAGGCGTCAAAGGTAAAGCATTTTTCCAGGCGTCAAATTTAAGCGTTAATCTGGGCGTCACTAATTCAGATATTTCGCCTCAAATTCCACCTGAGTTACGTCTCAATTCCACTTGGTTTACGTCTCAAATAAGTTGGTTAATATTAAATCTTACGCCTGAAATTTTTATAAATATGACGCCTGGAGTACGCCTAAATTACGGGGGAAAATTTCATACAGGATTTTTAGTGAATGCCCAGGCAACATCCAAGATCCTACAAACAGTCTGGTTTTGACGGAATTTCAAAACACTGCTGTCTCAAATAGCATTTTACCAGCACTGAACAGCGTTTCACCAACTACATACAACTTCATGCAGTTAGCACCCATTGAAATTCCACCAGTCTCACATACCAATTTACCAGGCCTGAACAATATTTCATCAACCACATACAACTTCATACAGTCAGCACCCATTGAAATTCAACCAGTCTCACATACCATATCACCACCAGTGCAAACCACTTCACAGTTCACCTCAACAGCACCAGAAGCCATACATGAATCTACCAGTACACAAGGAACATGTACAGAAACAACCAAAAGACTTGCAGATAACCAAGTAGAACAGACAGAAAGTCATTCACAATGGACAAAATCGAAAGCAAATCCTCGACCTCCTGATGTGTGTTTGAAAAGAAAATTGGAGCATAAAAATTTGGGTAAGGCTGGTATTAATACTTTCTCCAGTGTTATCCTTTAACTAAATCTCATTATTAACAACATCAGTTATAAGGACTATTAGAGTCATGAATACTAAACATATTCCCCTAATACAGTCAAGTTAAATTTATATCGTTTTCAACTGTATATAATATATTAATTTTACTTTCCAATGCAATCACACTCTACTTGAGTGGTGGTGTCCTAACAAGGAGCCAGGAATGTAAAGCACTGATGGACAGCAGAATACCAGTACTTGTCTTTCTCATTGGTGGTAGAGTACATGGAAGAAGACATAAACAATACTAGCAACATTTTGTCCAGAAGAGCCATATAAACATTCTGGTACTAAAGTTACAACTCATCTGAATATGTGGGTTTTTTGATGTTTATTTTAAGGTTTAACGCCATTTTCAGCACAATATAGGATATTCATGGCGGCCAGTATTAGTGGTGGAGTAAGAACCCGGAAAATCCCGGAAAGAACCACCAACCCACGAGAAGCTACTGGCAAGCTTTCTCACTTAACTACATTAGCCAAATCTTAGACTCGAACCCACGCAGACAGAGGTGAGATGGCAGTGATCTGTAACGGACTGCGCCATAGACCACTCGGCCACTTGGGGCCCCTAAGGAATAGGTGTAAATGGTGAATTATGTAAATCTATTTTACTTTTCAGAAGTCTACAGTGTAAAAGCAATCAATGGGAGGGATACACTATTAAGGAGGCTACATGGGAACCTAAGAGGAATATTCCAGAAGAAATCATAAATAGTCTGTGGCAAAAAATCCTATAGCATCAACAAGGAATACAAGTTTCTGTTCAATATTTCTCAAAACTTGGTCTTCTTCCTGAATTTACTTTACTGAATAAAAAGTTCTTTGTGTGTGCCACAGCCTTTCATTACAAGCTTTGTTCTTGTTTAAGTTTCACATTTGCAATGGTTTAACAAGCAGACAGTTTTGCTATAGTCTCATTTTTAGCTGCACTGGTCATAGAGAATGCAGTGATTGTTTGATCTAATATGCATCTCTCCATTAGAACAAATTTGTTATCACTACTCCTAAAATACTTGAGAATTGCCATGAAACTTTATATGCATATCTATCCCATGGTTTTCTTGGTCCTACATCATAATGGTATTGATCAGACATCCAATAGCAGTCCATAGCAGTCATCTTGAACTTTTTTATCGCTGCTTGTTCGTTGAGACGATGTCCTAAATGAAAATGGTAGTAATATGATGTCTAGGCTGGCTGCATCTTTAAAATATTCTTCATCCCACATCTCCTGAACAAAAAGTCATACTGACAAGAAGTTTTCACATGAAGACTTTTTATGAGGCATAAGTTAAAACCTTACAATGACACTTTACAATTATATAGAAATATGGTTGCTTTTATTTAACTGTACAAAATTAAATTGACAACGTAATCAAGAACTTGTTAAAATTATCTACCTCTGAACATTAAGGCGGTCACAAGATGTGAACACGGGTATCAATAGATACTCCCTTTTCTAATGCCTGTCATAAAATAGAGCATAGTGCATTATGAAATCTCTTCAGCCATTTGTTACCATTTAAACAAGTTCCCCAACATCTACCTTGTTCATACAATGTTGATAAATCATTGAATTTCCGAAGATACTCAAAAAACTCATTGAAATATGAAAAGTGGGGTACATGTATTAATATATTTTTGGGGGATTGAAAATGTCATGGTCATTATGAAAAAATGGCTTTTGCAGAACCAAGTTTTGTTTTAGAGTATGTTCTCTAACAAAACTTATTGGCCAAAAGTCAAGTTATTAAGACCAACTGTTCGCTAGTTTTAAAGTCAACCATGAGCTACTTCAGTACTCTGACATGTGTTGGGGTATATAATGTGTTGTTTATGTGTTCAGTATTCTGTCCGAGAAAGACCCACATTTCAGTTGCATGCAGTTTGAAACTACCAACATTCTTCATAAACAAAAACTTTCTTTTTTTCTATTCCCATTTTAGGACAGGCAATTAAGCTAGTATACAAATTGTGTTATGACAAGTGGTTATAAAAAGACCTAATAGCCAACAACCCCACTCTAGTCCTACCATGTAAGACATCACATTATTTAGGTTTTGGTGCATCAAAAACAAAAATATAATGTCATTCCTCTTGCGTTGTAAGATTATCCCCAACCCCAATCCCTGATTTCAGATCATGTAGGCATTCAGAACAGACCATTTATGTAATGTGTCATTTGTTGCAATTTGATTGTACATACCTTTAACTGGCTCTTATTTATTACAGTTGGATCCCAGACATACATCTATACTTTTTTTAATGTTCAATATTTACACACCCTGAAAATACGGTCAAAATCAATGTTAAAGTGCCTGGACATTTATAGATATCAACCAAAAGTTGTGATGCTGTACAATCAGTATTGAATGTCATGTGCTGTGATGTCACAATGAAAACCTGACATGTAGGTAAATATATTCGATCCAACCTATATTGTGACGATTAAACTCAACGTCACAGTCAGCTGATTCCGGGGTACACTAATGTGTACACTTGCCATTTAACTGGTGATTGTACACATTAGTTTGGCCCGGAATCAAGTGACTGTGACTCGAAGTGATTTTTTTTTCTTGTACAAGGTTTTAGTTCATGGCCAGCATTGTAATAGTTCATAACGAGGGATAATGTTTTTTGAAAGCTGTTTAGGTGCATTCCTTCAAGCAGCAAGATTTAATAAACTTTGGTTAGGCAAAATTATTACCTTATTTTAAAACAATTTATATTTTATATCAGTAAATGCGTGTTTACGACCTGATTTTGGGACAAGATATTTTTAAAATATGACTTACAAGAGACACATCAATTGTTATTTGATTATTTTGCATAACTTATTTTAACTTAAATATTTCGTTATATTTATTTTTTTGATACCTCTGCTACAATAATGTAATGTGGCTGAAATTTCATTGGATATTGTACTCTTGGAAATGGTTTATGATCTAAGCGCACTGCTAACTAAAACGACTGCTGAGCTCCCTTGTGCTCAAAAACTCAACCTGGATTAGTATAACATACACTTGACATAGCAGCTATTAAATTTAAAATAAGGAAAATGAATTTTGACATACTAAACAATACCAGCTTCTGAAATTGCAATGAATCAATTACCAAATATATATAATTTTATTTTAAAAACGTTATCGGCTCTTTTTTAATACAATTTACTTCTGAAGTTCAGGAAATAAAACTGACCAATTGCAGCTAGCATCAATCATACTCCAAAATATAGGGAATTAAAAGACATACAATGTCGTTTTAAAATAGCCAGTACAACGAGTGGGGAAAGGCGGATAATTTTTTTTTTATTTAAAATTCTAACACACACACCCTATGCAAAATATGAAACAATTAATCACCACCTCAATATTACGCACTAGTTTGGCACCCACTTAAAACCGATTCCAGATTACGTACGGAATAATTAGACAACATACCGAACCGGACGTGGCACGGTACCGGAAAGAAAAGTGAATGTAAGTATAAAAGAGAATAATGACACTGGCTTATGTCTCATTTGTAATGAATTCGTAATACTGTAAAACTAGACGCGTCCAACTATATCCACATCTCAGGCAACGGTTCAAAAGAAGAAATTAACCATTAAAAAATAAATTTTACAAAAATACCCTAGCTGTAACCCCAAATCAAAAATACTAACCATAACAGTTTAACTTTTTAATTATTTAAGCACGTAATACTTTAAATTGTCATGCAAACCTACAGACACAAATTATAACGTAACATTTAAATTGTCATGCAAACCTACAGACACAAATTATAACGTAACACTTTAAATTGTCATGCAAACCTACAGACACAAATTATAACGTAACACTTTAAATTGTCATGCAAAAACCTACAGACACAAATTATAACGGAAAACTTTAAAGTGTCATGCAAAAACCTACAGACACAAATTATAACGTAACACTTTAAATTGTCATGCAAACCTACAGACACAAATTATAACGTAACACTTTAAATTGTCATGCAAACCTACAGACACAAATTATAACGTAACACTTTAAATTGTCATGCAAACCTACAGACACAAATTATAACGTAACACTTTAAACTGTCATGCAAACCTACAGACACAAATTATAACGCAACACTTTAAATTGTCATGCAAACCTACAGACACAAATTATAACGCAACACTTTAAATTGTCATGCAAACCTACAGACACAAATTATAACGCAACACTTTAAATTGTCATGCAAACCTACAGACACAAATTATAACGCAAAACTTTAAATTGTCATGCAAATCTACAGACACAAATTATAACGCAACACTTTAAATTGTCATGGAAACCTACAGACACAAATTATAACGCAACACTTTAAATTGTCATGCAAACCTACAGACACAAATTATAACGTAACACTTTAAGCTGTCATGCAAACCTACAGACACAAATTATAACGTAACACTTTAAATTGTCATGCAAACCTACAGACACAAATTATAACGTAACACTTTAAATTGTCATGCAAACCTACAGACACAAATTATAACGTAACACTTTAAATTGTCATGCAAACCTACAGACACAAATTATAACGTAACACTTTAAATTGTCATGCAAACCTACAGACACAAATTATAACGTAACACTTTAAATTGTCATGCAAACCTACAGACACAAATTATAACGTAACACTTTAAATTGTCATGCAAACCTACAGACACAAATTATAACGTAACACTTTAAATTGTCATGCAAACCTACAGACACAAATTATAACGTAACACCTTAAATTGTCATGCAAACCTACAGACACAAATTATAACGTAACACTTTAAATTGTCATGCAAACCTACAGACACAAATTATAACGTAACACTTTAAATTGTCATGCAAACCTACAGACACAAATTATAACGTAACACTTTAAATTGTCATGCAAACCTACAGACACAAATTATAACGTAACACTTTAAATTGTCATGCAAACCTACAGACACAAATTATAACGTAACACTTTAAATTGTCATGCAAACCTACAGACACAAATTATAACGTAACACTTTAAATTGTCATGCAAACCTACAGACACAAATTATAACGTAACACTTTAAATTGTCATGCAAACCTACAGACACAAATTATAACGTAACACTTTAAATTGTCATGCAAACCTACAGACACAAATTATAACGTAACACTTTAAATTGTCATGCAAACCTACAGACACAAATTATAACGTAACACTTTAAATTGTCATGCAAACCTACAGACACAAATTATAACGCAACACTTTAAATTGTCATGCAAACCTACAGACACAAATTATAACGTAGCACTTTAAATTCTCATGCAAACCTACAGACACAAATTATAACGTAGCACTTTAAATTGTCATGCAAACCTACAGACACAAATTATAACGTAGCACTTTAAATTGTCATGCAAACCTACAGACACAAATTATAACGTAGCACTTTAAATTGTCATGCAAACCTACAGACACAAATTATAACGTAGCACTTTAAATTGTCATGCAAACCTACAGACACAAATTATAACGTAGCACTTTAAATTGTCATGCAAACCTACAGACACAAAAACCTACAGACACAAATTATAACGTAGCACTTTAAATTGTCATGCAAACCTACAGACACAAATTATAACGTAGCACTTTAAATTGTCATGCAAACCTACAGACACAAATTGTAACATAGCACTTTAAATTGTCATGCAAACCTACAGACACAAATTATAACGTAGCATCTTAAATTGTCATGCAAACCTACAGACACAAATTATAACGTAACACTTTAAATTGTCATGCAAACCTACAGACACAAATTATAACGTAACACTTTAAATTGTCATGCAAACCTACAGACACAAATTATAACGTAACACTTTAAATTGTCATGCAAACCTACAGACACAAATTATAACGTAACACTTTAAATTGTCATGCAAACCTACAGACACAAATTATAACGTAGCACTTTAAATTGTCATGCAAACCTACAGACACAAATTATAACGTAGCACTTTAAATTGTCATGCAAACCTACAGACACAAATTATAACATAGCACTTTAAATTGTCATGCAAACCTACAGACACAAATTATAACGTAGCACTTTAAATTGTCATGCAAACCTACAGACACAAATTATAACGTAGCACTTTAAATTGTCATGCAAACCTACAGACACAAATTATAACGTAGCACTTTAAATTGTCATGCAAACCTACAGACACAAATTGTAACGTAGCACTTTAAATTGTCATGCAAACCTACAGACACAAATTATAACGTAGCATCTTAAATTGTCATGCAAACCTACAGACACAAATTATAACGTAACACTTTAAATTGTCATGCAAACCTACAGACACAAATTATAACGTAACACTTTAAATTGTCATGCAAACCTACAGACACAAATTATAACGTAACACTTTAAATTGTCATGCAAACCTACAGACACAAATTATAACGTAACACTTTAAATTGTCATGCAAACCTACAGACACAAATTATAACGTAGCACTTTAAATTGTCATGCAAACCTACAGACACAAATTATAACGTAACACTTTAAATTGTCATGCAAACCTACAGACACAAATTATAACGTAACACTTTAAATTGTCATGCAAACCTACAGACACAAATTATAACGTAACACTTTAAATTGTCATGCAAACCTACAGACACAAATTATAACGTAACACTTTAAATTGTCATGCAAACCTACAGACACAAATTATAACGTAACACTTTAAATTGTCATGCAAACCTACAGACACAAATTATAACGTAACACTTTAAATTGTCATGCAAACCTACAGACACAAATTATAACGTAACACTTTAAATTGTCATGCAAACCTACAGACACAAATTATAACGTATCACTTTAAATATTCATGCAAACCTACAGACACAAATTATAACGTAACACTTTAAATTGTCATGCAAACCTACAGACACAAATTATAACGTAACACTTTAAATTGTCATGCAAACCTACAGACACAAATTATAACGTAACACTTTAAATTGTCATGCAAACCTACAGACACAAATTATAACGTAACACTTTAAATTGTCATGCAAACCTACAGACACAAATTATAACGTAACACTTTAAATTGTCATGCAAACCTACAGACACAAATTATAACGTGACACTTTAAATTGTCATGCAAACCTACAGACACAAAATATAACATAACACTTTAAATTGTCATGCAAACCTACAGACACAAAATATAACGTAACCGTTTAAATTGTCATGCAAACCTACAGACACAAATTATAACGTAACACTTTAAATTGTCATGCAAACCTACAGACACAAATTATAACGTAACACTTTAAATTGTCATGCAAACCTACAGACACAAATTATAACGTAACACTTTAAATTGTCATGCAAACCTACAGACACAAATTATAACGTAACACTTTAAATTGTCATGCAAACCTACAGACACAAATTATAACGTAACACTTTAAATTGTCATGCAAACCTACAGACACAAATTATAACGTAACACTTTAAATTGTCATGCAAACCTACAGACACAAATTATAACGTAACACTTTAAATTGTCATGCAAACCTACAGACACAAATTATAACGTAACACTTTAAATTGTCATGCAAACCTACAGACACAAATTATAACGTAACACTTTAAATTGTCATGCAAACCTACAGACACAAATCATAACGTAACACTTTAAATTGTCATGCAAACCTACAGACACAGATTTTAACGTAACACTTTAAATTGTCATGCAAACCTACAGACACAAATTCTAACGTAACACTTTAAATTGTCATGCAAACCTACAGACACAAATTCTAACGTAACACTTTAAATTGTCATGCAAACCTACAGACACAAATTATAACGTAACACTTTAAATTGTCATGCAAACCTATAGACACAAATTATAACGTAACACTTTAAATTGTCATGCAAACCTACAGACACAAATTATAACGTAACACTTTAAATTGTCATGCAAACCTACAGACACTAATTATAACGTAACACTTTAAACTGTCATGCAAACCTACAGACACAAATTATAACGTAACACTTTAAGTTGTCATGCAAACCTACAGACACAAATTATAACGTAACACTTTAAGTTGTCATGCAAACCTACAGACACAAATTATAACGTAACACTTTAAATTGTCATGCAAACCTACAGACACAAATTATAACGTAACACTTTAAATTGTCATGCAAACCTACAGACACAAAATATAACGTAACACTTTAAATTGTCATGCAAACCTACAGACACAAAATATAACGTAACCGTTTAAATTGTCATGCAAACCTACAGACACAAATTATAACGTAACACTTTAAATTGTCATGCAAACCTACAGACACAAATTATAACGTAACACTTTAAATTGTCATGCAAACCTACAGACACAAATTAAAACGCAACACTTTAAATTGTCATGCAAACCTACAGACACAAATTATAACGCAGCACTTTAAATTGTCATGGAAACCTACAGACACAAATTATAACGCAACACTTTAAATTGTCATGGAAACCTACAGACACAAATTATAACGCAACACCTTAAGTTGTCATGCAAACCTACAGACACAAATTATAACGTAACACGTTAAGTTGTCATGCAAACCTACAGACACAAATTATAACGTAACACTTTAAGTTGTCATGCAAACCTACAGACACAAATTTTAACGTAACACTTTAAATTGTCATGCAAACCTACAGACACAAATTATAACGTAACACTTTAAATTGTCATGCAAACCTACAGACACAAATTATAACGTAACACTTTAAATTGTCATGCAAACCTACAGACACAAATTATAACGTAACACTTTAAGTTGTCATGCAAACCTACAGACACAAATTATAACGTAACACTTTAAGTTGTCATGCAAACCTACAGACACAAATTATAACGTAACACTTTAAGTTGTCATGCAAACCTACAGACACAAATTATAACGTAACACTTTAAATTGTCATGCAAACCAACAGACACAAATTATAACGTAACACTTTAAATTGTCATGCAAACCTACAGACACAAATTATAACGTAACACTTTAAATTGTCATGCAAACCTACAGACACAAATTATAACGTAACACTTTAAATTGTCATGCAAACCTACAGACACAAATTATAACGTAACACTTTAAATTGTCATGCAAACCTACAGACACAAATTATAACGTAACACTTTAAATTGTCATGCAAACCTACAGACATAAATTATAACGTAACACTTTAAATTGTCATGCAAACCTACAGACACAAATTATAACGTAACACTTTAAACTGTCATGCAAACCTACAGACACAAATTATAACGTAACACTTTAAGTTGTCATGCAAACCTACAGACACAAATTATAACGTAACACTTTAAGTTGTCATGCAAACCTACAGACACAAATTATAACGTAACACTTTAAATTGTCATGCAAACCTACAGATACAAATTATAACGTAACACTTTAAATTGTCATGCAAACCTACAGACACAAATTATAACGTAACACTTTAAATTGTCATGCAAACCTACAGACACAAAATATAACGTAACACTTTAAATTGTCATGCAAACCTACAGACACAAAATATAACGTAACCGTTTAAATTGTCATGCAAACCTACAGACACAAATTATAACGTAACACTTTAAATTGTCATGCAAACCTACAGACACAAATTATAACGTAACACTTTAAATTGTCATGCAAACCTACAGACACAAATTAAAACGCAACACTTTAAATTGTCATGCAAACCTACAGACACAAATTATAACGCAGCACTTTAAATTGTCATGGAAACCTACAGACACAAATTATAACGCAACACTTTAAATTGTCATGGAAACCTACAGACACAAATTATAACGCAACACCTTAAGTTGTCATGCAAACCTACAGACACAAATTATAACGTAACACGTTAAGTTGTCATGCAAACCTACAGACACAAATTATAACGTAACACTTTAAGTTGTCATGCAAACCTACAGACACAAATTTTAACGTAACACTTTAAATTGTCATGCAAACCTACAGACACAAATTATAACGTAACACTTTAAATTGTCATGCAAACCTACAGACACAAATTATAACGTAACACTTTAAATTGTCATGCAAACCTACAGACACAAATTATAACGTAACACTTTAAGTTGTCATGCAAACCTACAGACACAAATTATAACGTAACACTTTAAGTTGTCATGCAAACCTACAGACACAAATTATAACGTAACACTTTAAGTTGTCATGCAAACCTACAGACACAAATTATAACGTAACACTTTAAATTGTCATGCAAACCTACAGACACAAATTATAACGTAACACTTTAAATTGTCATGCAAACCTACAGACACAAATTATAACGTAACACTTTAAATTGTCATGCAAACCTACAGACACAAATTATAACGTAACACTTTAAATTGTCATGCAAACCTACAGACACAAATTATAACGTAACACTTTAAATTGTCATGCAAACCTACAGACACAAATTATAACGTAACACTTTAAATTGTCATGCAAACCTACAGACATAAATTATAACGTAACACTTTAAATTGTCATGCAAACCTACAGACACAAATTATAACGTAACACTTTAAACTGTCATGCAAACCTACAGACACAAATTATAACGTAACACTTTAAGTTGTCATGCAAACCTACAGACACAAATTATAACGTAACACTTTAAGTTGTCATGCAAACCTACAGACACAAATTATAACGTAACACTTTAAATTGTCATGCAAACCTACAGATACAAATTATAACGTAACACTTTAAATTGTCATGCAAACCTACAGACACAAATTATAACGTAACACTTTAAATTGTCATGCAAACCTACAGACACAAAATATAACGTAACACTTTAAATTGTCATGCAAACCTACAGACACAAAATATAACGTAACCGTTTAAATTCTCATGCAAACCTACAGACACAAATTATAACGTAACACTTTAAATTGTCATGCAAACCTACAGACACAAATTATAACGTAATACTTTAAATTGTCATGCAAACCTACAGACACAAATTATAACGTAACACTTTAAGTTGTCATGCAAACCTACAGACACAAATTTTAACGTAACACTTTAAATTGTCATGCAAACCTACAGACACAAATTATAACGTAACACTTTAAATTGTCATGCAAACCTACAGACACAAATTATAACGTAACACTTTAAATTGTCATGCAAACCTACAGACACAAATTATAACGTAACACTTTAAGTTGTCATGCAAACCTACAGACACAAATTATAACGTAACACTTTAAGTTGTCATGCAAACCTACAGACACAAATTATAACGTAACACTTTAAGTTGTCATGCAAACCTACAGACACAAATTATAACGTAACACTTTAAATTGTCATGCAAACCTACAGACACAAATTATAACGTAACACTTTAAATTGTCATGCAAACCTACAGACACAAATTATAACGTAACACTTTAAATTGTCATGCAAACCTACAGACACAAATTATAACGTAACACTTTAAATTGTCATGCAAACCTACAGACACAAATTATAACGTAACACTTTAAATTGTCATGCAAACCTACAGACATAAATTATAACGTAACACTTTAAATTGTCATGCAAACCTACAGACACAAATTATAACGTAACACTTTAAACTGTCATGCAAACCTACAGACACAAATTATAACGTAACACTTTAAGTTGTCATGCAAACCTACAGACACAAATTATAACGTAACACTTTAAGTTGTCATGCAAACCTACAGACACAAATTATAACGTAACACTTTAAATTGTCATGCAAACCTACAGACACAAATTATAACGTAACACTTTAAATTGTCATGCAAACCTACAGACACAAATTATAACGTAACACTTTAAATTGTCATGCAAACCTACAGACACAAATTATAACGTAACACTTTAAATTGTCATGCAAACCTACAGACACAAAATATAACGTAACACTTTAAATTGTCATGCAAACCTACAGACACAAAATATAACGTAACCGTTTAAATTGTCATGCAAACCTACAGACACAAATTATAACGTAACACTTTAAATTGTCATGCAAACCTACAGACACAAATTATAACGTAATACTTTAAATTGTCATGCAAACCTACAGACACAAATTATAACGTAACACTTTAAGTTGTCATGCAAACCTACAGACACAAATTTTAACGTAACACTTTAAATTGTCATGCAAACCTACAGACACAAATTATAACGTAACACTTTAAATTGTCATGCAAACCTACAGACACAAATTATAACGTAACACTTTAAATTGTCATGCAAACCTACAGACACAAATTATAACGTAACACTTTAAGTTGTCATGCAAACCTACAGACACAAATTATAACGTAACACTTTAAGTTGTCATGCAAACCTACAGACACAAATTATAACGTAACACTTTAAGTTGTCATGCAAACCTACAGACACAAATTATAACGTAACACTTTAAATTGTCATGCAAACCTACAGACACAAATTATAACGTAACACTTTAAATTGTCATGCAAACCTACAGACACAAATTATAACGTAACACTTTAAATTGTCATGCAAACCTACAGACACAAATTATAACGTAACACTTTAAATTGTCATGCAAACCTACAGACACAAATTATAACGTAACACTTTAAATTGTCATGCAAACCTACAGACACAAATTATAACGTAACACTTTAAATTGTCATGCAAACCTACAGACATAAATTATAACGTAACACTTTAAATTGTCATGCAAACCTACAGACACAAATTATAACGTAACACTTTAAACTGTCATGCAAACCTACAGACACAAATTATAACGTAACACTTTAAGTTGTCATGCAAACCTACAGACACAAATTATAACGTAACACTTTAAGTTGTCATGCAAACCTACAGACACAAATTATAACGTAACACTTTAAATTGTCATGCAAACCTACAGATACAAATTATAACGTAACACTTTAAATTGTCATGCAAACCTACAGACACAAATTATAACGTAACACTTTAAATTGTCATGCAAACCTACAGACACAAAATATAACGTAACACTTTAAATTGTCATGCAAACCTACAGACACAAAATATAACGTAACCGTTTAAATTGTCATGCAAACCTACAGACACAAATTATAACGTAACACTTTAAATTGTCATGCAAACCTACAGACACAAATTATAACGTAATACTTTAAATTGTCATGCAAACCTACAGACACAAATTATAACGTAACACTTTAAATTGTCATGCGAACCTACAGACACAAATTATAACGTAACACTTTAAATTGTCATGCAAACCTACAGACACAAATTATAACGTAACACTTTAAATTGTCATGCAAACCTACAGACACAAATTATAACGTAACACTTTAAGTTGTCATGCAAACCTACAGACACAAATTATAACGTAACACTTTAAGTTGTCATGCAAACCTACAGACACAAATTATAACGTAACACTTTAAGTTGTCATGCAAACCTACAGACACAAATTATAACGTAACACTTTAAATTGTCATGCAAACCTACAGACACAAATTATAACGTAACACTTTAAATTGTCATGCAAACCTACAGACACAAATTATAACGTAACACTTTAAATTGTCATGCAAACCTACAGACACAAATTATAACGTAACACTTTAAATTGTCATGCAAACCTACAGACACAAATTATAACGTAACACTTTAAATTGTCATGCAAACCTACAGACACAAATTATAACGTAACACTTTAAATTGTCATGCAAACCTACAGACACAAATTATAACGTAACACTTTAAATTGTCATGCAAACCTACAGACACAAATTATAACGTAACACTTTAAATTGTCATGCAAACCTACAGACACAAATTATAACGTAACACTTTAAATTGTCATGCAAACCTACAGACACAAATTATAACGTAACACTTTAAATTGTCATGCAAACCTACAGACACAAATTATAACGTAACACTTTAAATTGTCATGCAAACCTACAGACATAAATTATAACGTAACACTTTAAATTGTCATGCAAACCTACAGACACAAATTATAACGTAACACTTTAAACTGTCATGCAAACCTACAGACACAAATTATAACGTAACACTTTAAGTTGTCATGCAAACCTACAGACACAAATTATAACGTAACACTTTAAGTTGTCATGCAAACCTACAGACACAAATTATAACGTAACACTTTAAATTGTCATGCAAACCTACAGACACAAATTATAACGTAACACTTTAAATTGTCATGCAAACCTACAGACACAAATTATAACGTAACACTTTAAATTGTCATGCAAACCTACAGACACAAATTATAACGTAACACTTTAAATTGTCATGCAAACCTACAGACACAAAATATAACGTAACACTTTAAATTGTCATGCAAACCTACAGACACAAAATATAACGTAACCGTTTAAATTGTCATGCAAACCTACAGACACAAATTATAACGTAACACTTTAAATTGTCATGCAAACCTACAGACACAAATTATAACGTAATACTTTAAATTGTCATGCAAACCTACAGACACAAATTATAACGTAACACTTTAAGTTGTCATGCAAACCTACAGACACAAATTTTAACGTAACACTTTAAATTGTCATGCAAACCTACAGACACAAATTATAACGTAACACTTTAAATTGTCATGCAAACCTACAGACACAAATTATAACGTAACACTTTAAATTGTCATGCAAACCTACAGACACAAATTATAACGTAACACTTTAAGTTGTCATGCAAACCTACAGACACAAATTATAACGTAACACTTTAAGTTGTCATGCAAACCTACAGACACAAATTATAACGTAACACTTTAAGTTGTCATGCAAACCTACAGACACAAATTATAACGTAACACTTTAAATTGTCATGCAAACCTACAGACACAAATTATAACGTAACACTTTAAATTGTCATGCAAACCTACAGACACAAATTATAACGTAACACTTTAAATTGTCATGCAAACCTACAGACACAAATTATAACGTAACACTTTAAATTGTCATGCAAACCTACAGACACAAATTATAACGTAACACTTTAAATTGTCATGCAAACCTACAGACACAAATTATAACGTAACACTTTAAATTGTCATGCAAACCTACAGACATAAATTATAACGTAACACTTTAAATTGTCATGCAAACCTACAGACACAAATTATAACGTAACACTTTAAACTGTCATGCAAACCTACAGACACAAATTATAACGTAACACTTTAAGTTGTCATGCAAACCTACAGACACAAATTATAACGTAACACTTTAAGTTGTCATGCAAACCTACAGACACAAATTATAACGTAACACTTTAAATTGTCATGCAAACCTACAGATACAAATTATAACGTAACACTTTAAATTGTCATGCAAACCTACAGACACAAATTATAACGTAACACTTTAAATTGTCATGCAAACCTACAGACACAAAATATAACGTAACACTTTAAATTGTCATGCAAACCTACAGACACAAAATATAACGTAACCGTTTAAATTGTCATGCAAACCTACAGACACAAATTATAACGTAACACTTTAAATTGTCATGCAAACCTACAGACACAAATTATAACGTAATACTTTAAATTGTCATGCAAACCTACAGACACAAATTATAACGTAACACTTTAAATTGTCATGCGAACCTACAGACACAAATTATAACGTAACACTTTAAATTGTCATGCAAACCTACAGACACAAATTATAACGTAACACTTTAAATTGTCATGCAAACCTACAGACACAAATTATAACGTAACACTTTAAGTTGTCATGCAAACCTACAGACACAAATTATAACGTAACACTTTAAGTTGTCATGCAAACCTACAGACACAAATTATAACGTAACACTTTAAGTTGTCATGCAAACCTACAGACACAAATTATAACGTAACACTTTAAATTGTCATGCAAACCTACAGACACAAATTATAACGTAACACTTTAAATTGTCATGCAAACCTACAGACACAAATTATAACGTAACACTTTAAATTGTCATGCAAACCTACAGACACAAATTATAACGTAACACTTTAAATTGTCATGCAAACCTACAGACACAAATTATAACGTAACACTTTAAATTGTCATGCAAACCTACAGACACAAATTATAACGTAACACTTTAAATTGTCATGCAAACCTACAGACATAAATTATAACGTAACACTTTAAATTGTCATGCAAACCTACAGACACAAATTATAACGTAACACTTTAAACTGTCATGCAAACCTACAGACACAAATTATAACGTAACACTTTAAGTTGTCATGCAAACCTACAGACACAAATTATAACGTAACACTTTAAGTTGTCATGGAAACCTACAGACACAAATTATAACGTAACACTTTAAATTGTCATGCAAACCTACAGATACAAATTATAACGTAACACTTTAAATTGTCATGCAAACCTACAGACACAAATTATAACGTAACACTTTAAATTGTCATGCAAACCTACAGACACAAAATATAACGTAACACTTTAAATTGTCATGCAAACCTACAGACACAAAATATAACGTAACCGTTTAAATTGTCATGCAAACCTACAGACACAAATTATAACGTAACACTTTAAATTGTCATGCAAACCTACAGACACAAATTATAACGTAATACTTTAAATTGTCATGCAAACCTACAGACACAAATTATAACGTAACACTTTAAATTGTCATGCAAACCTACAGACACAAATTATAACGTAACACTTTAAATTGTCATGCAAACCTACAGACACAAATTATAACGTAACACTTTAAATTGTCATGCAAACCTACAGACACAAATTATAACGTAACACTTTAAATTGTCATGCAAACCTACAGACACAAATTATAACGTAGCACTTTAAATTGTCATGCAAACCTACAGACACAAATTATAACGTAACACTTTAAATTGTCATGCAAACCTACAGACACAAATTATAACGTAACACTTTAAATTGTCATGCAAACCTACAGACACAAATTATAACGTAGCACTTTAAATTGTCATGCAAACCTACAGACACAAATTATAACGTAGCACTTTAAATTGTCATGCAAACCTACAGACACAAATTATAACGTAACACTTTAAATTGTCATGCAAACCTACAGACACAAATTATAACGTAACACTTTAAATTGTCATGCAAACCTACAGACACAAATTATAACGTAGCACTTTAAATTGTCATGCAAACCTACAGACACAAATTATAACGTAACACTTTAAATTGTCATGCAAACCTACAGACACAAATTATAACGTAACACTTTAAATTGTCATGCAAACCTACAGACACAAATTATAACGTAACACTTTAAATTGTCATGCAAACCTACAGACACAAATTATAACGTAGCACTTTAAATTGTCATGCAAACCTACAGACACAAATTATAACGTAACACTTTAAATTGTCGTGCAAACCTACAGACACAAATTATAACGTAACACTTTAAATTGTCATGCAAACCTACAGACACAAATTATAACGTAACACTTTAAATTGTCATGCAAACCTACAGACACAAATTATAACGTAACACTTTAAATTGTCATGCAAACCTACAGACACAAATTATAACGTAGCACTTTAAATTGTCATGCAAACCTACAGACACAAATTATAACGTAACACTTTAAATTGTCATGCAAACCTACAGACACAAATTATAACGTAACACTTTAAATTGTCATGCAAACCTACAGACACAAATTATAACGTAACACTTTAAATTGTCATGCAAACCTACAGACACAAATTATAACGTAACACTTTAAATTGTCATGCAAACCTACAGACACAAATTATAACGTAGCACTTTAAATTGTCATGCAAACCTACAGACACAAATTATAACGTAACACTTTAAATTGTCATGCAAACCTACAGACACAAATTATAACGTAACACTTTAAATTGTCATGCAAACCTACAGACACAAATTATAACGTAACACTTTAAATTGTCATGCAAACCTACAGACACAAATTATAACGTAACACTTTAAATTGTCATGCAAACCTACAGACACAAATTATAACGTAACACTTTAAATTGTCATGCAAACCTACAGACACAAATTATAACGTAACACTTTAAATTGTCATGCAAACCTACAGACACAAATTATAACGTAGCACTTTAAATTGTCATGCAAACCTACAGACACAAATTATAACGTAACACTTTAAATTGTCATGCAAACCTACAGACACAAATTATAACGTAACACTTTAAATTGTCATGCAAACCTACAGACACAAATTATAACGTAACACTTTAAATTTTCATGCAAACCTACAGACACAAATTATAACGTAACACTTTAAACTGTCATGCAAACCTACAGACACAAATTATAACGTAGCACTTTAAATTGTCATGCAAACCTACAGACACAAATTATAACGTAACACTTTAAATTGTCATGCAAACCTACAGACACAAATTATAACGTAACACTTTAAATTGTCATGCAAACCTACAGACACAAATTATAACGTAACACTTTAAATTGTCATGCAAACCTACAGACACAAATTATAACGTAACACTTTAAATTGTCATGCAAACCTACAGACACAAATTATAACGTAGCACTTTAAATTGTCATGCAAACCTACAGACACAAATTATAACGTAACACTTTAAATTGTCATGCAAACCTACAGACACAAATTATAACGTAACACTTTAAATTGTCATGCAAACCTACAGACACAAATTATAACGTAACACTTTAAATTGTCATGCAAACCTACAGACACAAATTATAACGTAGCACTTTAAATTGTCATGCAAACCTACAGACACAAATTATAACGTAACACTTTAAATTGTCATGCAAACCTACAGACACAAATTATAACGTAACACTTTAAATTGTCATGCAAACCTACAGACACAAATTATAACTACTCTCACCTTCGTAAGACCTCATCTTCGGAGACTCTTATCAAGAGAGTATTAAAATGCAGTATTATAAACATTAAAATAAGAACAAAATCGCCTTCAATTAAAAACGCATTACCCAATTAATACTTAATATTACACAAACACTTGCAGTTTCTTTATATATATATATATATATATATATATATATATATATATATATATATATATATATATATATATATATATATATATATATATATATATATATATAAATATTCTTAGTATGACCAGATTCAATATTAATTTTAATAAAATTAAGCTATGTTTTTATTGGTTACGTTTACTGTGAACTAATTGGATATAAACAATAACTTTACTATCGGAAAAGCCGGTACTGTAGATGTGACCCATTTTCATCCTTTTAACCCTTTTAATTAAATGTAAAGCAATGCGACTTAACTTGTCTTGCTTCTTGCTTTAAGTTGGATTTGATTTATCAGCACAACCAAACTCTTCTAACTGTGCGGTCGTATCAGTGGTCCTGACCTTTACATGTGAAGGAAGGTCCATAGAAAGATTGGAAAACGTCGAAAAAGAATACTTAGGAAAAATGGTAAATGAAACACTCGATAAACAATATTAACAATTAACATAGTTATTGTTTTATTATATGGAGTATTTTATTATATTTTATTTAAGCAAAACACGACTGAAAACACTGCCCATCTGATAAATGTTGCAGGAAAATACTTTTAAATCTCATGAGCTTTCCTCTTACTTTCAGGATTTGTTACACTTACTGTTTTTATAATGATCAGTTCTTTTGTAACTTTAATTCACATAATGTTATTACTTAGGTCATGTAACATGTTCCTAAACTACAGAGAAAAATGGCTGAGACATTTTGCAGGAAGACACTTTCAATCTTATAAAGTGTCTATCATATTTCATGCATGATTCTCTCTATATATAAAAACATTACTTTTATGATAATCAGAGTCCTAAATTTGGTCAGTGAATGAACAAGGTGCTACTCATATGCCATAAAACGCGTTCTAAAATAAAATAAAGAATCTCGGTTTGTCAGCATTTTCAGTTTAATCGCGCAAAGGGTCTGACTCCCGATTTTGTTTCTTGAAATGTCATTTCGGTAAAAGTTTTAATTAAATATGAAGCAAAAACGACAAGAACAAAATCAATCAAGGTTTCGTTATAATAGTAAGACCAATTGATTAAAATTATCCTTACATCAGTGTTAATCATCGGAGATTACATTAGCAATGATTTAAAGGGCGATTAAAAGAGTATTATTCGAACATAGATGTATAAATTACTAATTTAACAAATATAAAAGGCAAGAACTAAATCAATACCACGTAATACTAAATTTAAATTGAATATATTTTTTTCTTAACACGTTGAAAATATTAGCAGTAAAGGAGATTCGTTTTTAATGACATGGTGTGCTTTTGAAACGGGCCGATCTTGCTCTGTCAGGACTGAGAAATAAATCTGTAAAATATGGAATATACATTTGGAGTTTTTAGCTTTTTCAATGCATGGAAACAAGTACAAAACGTTTGGTGTATGCTAATCTGGTTTTGGATTTTCTTCTGTTTTTATTATATATATATATACAAGGCAATTGACGGATAGTAGGGTCTATTTAAAAAAAACAAACTAAATCGGTGTTTAATCTATTAAGTTTTCCAATGAGGCTAGTTCTTACCATTGACTCCAATTGATCCGAAAAGTCGAAACCGCCTGAAGGATTACCAGAGTCTATCTATAGACGAGACACACTCAGCCCTGGAGTATGTACGCATGTTATTACCACAATCAACAAATTTTTTCAACAAATCATTAAGCCTTGCATCTTCACGTTTGGGAGGTTGAGTAGTATGAATGAAGAGCATCAATGTGTGCCCAAAATTTGATTCACTTTCAAATTTCTGAAAACTCAATTTCCATTGGTTAATTCAAAGGTAATCAGAACATGACCCATATGTGTCCTTCATGTTAGTAAATGAAGCTCTGATTTTAATCATATTGAAATGTAAGCTATCATTAGAGTTGTGTCACTGGTTTTGTCATAGAACAAGAGTTATTTTTGGAAACTGCTTTCCTTATAGGAGTCGCATTTCCTTCAAACATGACCTTTATCTCTGAAGTCTTCCACGTCTCAAAATCAACTTGCAGACTGTATTAAAAGCATGTGCTACATAATATAATAACGTATTTGTTATTATTCTCTATCCTGCTTTCATTACTTTTGACCTAGACCATTGATTACAAAATGTATAGTAGTTTTCTTGGACTGAAATGCAAGCCATTTTTACAACTTTAATTCTTTGTTACCTTGAACTTTCATTTTTTAAATGTTTTTAATCAGTTTCTTCTAAGCTGACAAGTTTCATGCAAATATTTGCAACGGTTGATGTCGCAGAACTTGAATTTACTGTGGAAATTAACACATGGTTGTATATGTGAATGGCCATGTGTATTGCAACTATAAGAATTGTAATATTGTATGTAGGAAACGGTCAAAACTAACTGAATGATATTTGTATGAAGTGAAATTAAGTTTTAGTGTATATAGCTGAATATTGTTTGTTCATCAAAGAACAAATTTCTGCAATGCTGGAATATTTATGTTCCAATACAAATATGCGCATTAATAACTGTAAGGTCATGCTTTATGCAACACCAACAGAATCAAGTTGATCTACAAATTGTGCTTAATGTCAAAACCTGTACCAATTTATTAGAGGTCTTTGTTTTCAGTTAATTAGATTTAAGAGATTTTGACGTATTTGGTATAAAACAGAAATTTCTGTCAAAATACACTGGTCATTATAGATCATAACAATAGTCAAGACTTTGATAAATGGAGAGATTTCACATGACAGTATAATTCTAGTTATCAGGGCTTAAAATTTGGAATCATTAACGTTACTTCAAGAACACAATGATCATGTGTAATGTACACTTAATTAAAATCATCAATCAGCAAAATGGAAGTGCAAGGGGGTGTGAGGATGATTGTACACTATGTTGCTTAATTTTGTTTCACCAAGCACTGGTCATATTATATAACTAGATAAAGTGAGCAATATCAGTAGAAATTTCAAAGAAAAATATTTTGATAGACTGGATGGGAAAAGGATAGAAAATGATTGAAAATAAAATAAAATTAGAGAACTTTAGGACAAAGAGGAAACAAATACACATTTTGAATTTGCTGTTTCATTTATTTGACTAATTAGCTCATCAAAATTATATAAATATGATTTCAACTGGTATTATCACAGTAAATTAGCCTGTACATTATTGCATTACAAAAGAAACATTACAAAACTGGAATTATAAAAAGTCCATATATACTGTTACATTTTTTGGGTAAAAACACAACAACCAGAATTACCGTTATACTTATGTTGCAAAATTAAACTGTTTATTACTTATATGATGCATCTAAATTCCGTCAAACAAAAACTCTATACAACTCATGTACTCGCTGAAATGGAGAATGATAAGTGTATTCATAGTAATAAACAAACAGTATGACTCTCATGTATTGCATGTGTGTGTGTGTGTGTGTGTGTGTGTGTGTGTGTGTGATTTAGATTTTTATTTTGTCTTTCATTTTCCAGTCATTTTACTATGATGACTGCAGTATGGCTGTTTATAGTGATGTCTAGTACTGGAGCATCATGCCATGCTGCAGACATGTAGTATGATGTCCCACCCAGTCACATTATCCTGACACCAGGCCGACCAGTCCTAACACTAACCTCTTATTGCTGAGCACCTAGCAAGGCAGTAGTTAGTACCATTTATATAAATCTTTCGTATGACTCGGCCGCGGTTCAAACCTCCTGCATCTTGGGCAGATGCTCTAACCATTAGGCCACCAATGCTAACACATAATCCAAGTAATAAGTAGTAATGCCTGCATGTGTTCAATGTAATAAATAGTAATGTTTTCATGTAAAAAATATTAATTTTCACATGTATTCCAAGTAATTAATAGTAATGCTTGCATGTGTTCAATGCAATAAATAGTAATGTTTCATGTAATAAATATTAATGTTCACATGTATTCCAAGTAATAAATTGGAATGCTTCTCATTACACACCAACCACTAAGTAAGATACTTTTTTCCAAACTGAACTATCTTCATTAACATCTTCACTATATTGCTAAATTAGTTCAGTCCAGTATTTTTCATTTATAACAGGCTACTTATAAAGACAAGATAATGTATGTTCATTTCATCATGGTAATATAAATAGCATATTACTCTCATGTATTCTTAGTAATAAAATGACCTACCACAAATGCATATCGTGCTAAATAGGTTTGAGTTGAAAAATGTAACCAGTTATTCCTGTAAAATTTATTTGTCTGTTTTTTATTCATTATGTAAACAATCTTGCTAAGTAAAGTCTCCAGTCCCCAAAAAATCAAAATGTGAGAACAAATGAAAAACTAATGTAGCTACACAACAAAAAATCAAACCTTGTCATCTATAAACAAATGCAGCTACATCTACCATATTTTTTAAGTGTCCACCTCAGCTTGTCTTTGCCTAATCCTGCTAATGAGATTTGTGCCTAACATTTAATAAGTTATGCATTCAAAATATTATTCACCTAGGTTTTGCTTCATCATGTTGATATGATTTTGTCCACAAGGTCTCAAGTCCCAAAAAAGTTCAATAGTGTATTTAAAAGCGAATTCGAAAGACTTGTCACAGCAGTGAAATCTAATCAAATCCTTTACATCTGCATGCAGATATGCTAGCCACGCAGAAAACACTTTATTTGAATTACAGCAAAAACAAAACAAAAGCTCTGAGTTTCCTAACTGTCAAGGTCTGATTCAGCATCTGTGTGATTGACAATATTAGCATCAATTTCAACTTCCTCTACCTTAGCATCATATACTTCGAGAAACTGATAAATATCTTGCAGCTCATTATCTGATACACTACTCTGAAATGATGAAATGTTCATGCACTCCATAACATGTTCCATCACTGGCATTTTATTGTGCTGGATTTCTGTATATGGACTGAATTTTTGGGAAGCATTGTCTATAAGTTTCTGATATTGAAGTTTGAGCAGCAACAAGCAGTTGATTTTTCCAAGTATAGCTCTGCCTTTTTCCACATCCTGAAGACTAGATATTTCCTCCATTATGATTTTCTAATTGTCTATATGCCCAAACTAGATAAACCCTCATTTTGACAGAGGACATGATTTTCTAATTGTCTTTATGCCCAAACTAGATAAACCCTCATTTTGACAGAGGACAAGGCTATTTCTCCCTCTGCTCTCAGGTATGATGTATAACAATCAATAGCCTGTAATTTTAATGGGCTGATTGTGTCCTCAACTGGTTGATATATCTGACTTGATGGTGTACAAACATCAGCAAAATTAAGTTTACTTGCATCTAGCTCATTCAGCTCCTTCAGCCTTTGGCTGATCTTTTGATTTGTTTGTTGAAGCTTCCTTCCAACCTTTATAGCAATATCCTGCCCATCTGGAAGATAAGACGTTTAAAAGAAAATTAATGGAGTAATGTCATGTGCAGATCTATGGGTTTGAATCAATTTAATGTGTGCTCTGCTGTAGCAATTTTGAATATATTCAACTCATTGTTTACTAATGTTACCTTGCTTTGATATTAGCTTTAAAAACAGATGATAGTGTGAACTGATGAAAGTTTCTGTGGATTCCTCAGAACAGTTTACAAATACATTATTGAGTATACAATTGCAAATAATAACTAAAAAAGTGATTTTCGATAAAAAAAAGTATAATGTAGCAGGAAAGTAATTTTCCATTTTCCCCTCCCCTGTGATGAACATACAAGTATATCTTGAATAGCGACAATATCTTCAATAAGGTACCTGCATATGTTTTCATCAATGACAAAAGAAAAGTTCTCTGAGTGGCAGAGTCTTTCAGGACCTTAATTAAACTGGTCTTTCTCTTCTCCCTGCCACATTTAATATTCAAATAGAAATTCTCACTGGTGACTGTCCATCTCTCTGTTAACTACATCTTTTTCTCTGCCAAAACCAAATTTTTCTCCAATCTAAAATGGTAGGAAAGTTCCAATTGACATGCATATTTTTACTATATGTCGAAAATTTTACTGCAGTTTACAGAATGAACCAAATAACAGATGTCATCATAAAATTATACAACCATTTTATATACAAACATTTATCTGAAAAAGAAGACATTGATTTAAATTTCCTATTCAGATTTAAAAATGAATGAAAATAATGTGTTAAACAGTATTTTGCTGAACTGAAAATAGTTACTTTTAAAGAGTCCAATCCTTACCTGAAACCGATAGGAAGATTAAGTAAATAAACAAATTCAAAACCTTCCCAGTTCACTTTTCAGCATGCTTTCATCTTCTTGAGCATTTTCAGGCAAGGCATTTATTTTGCCTCTGAAATTAATCATATTCTATTTAAGTGAAAATGTTCTTGCTGAATTTAGGACAAAACTTATATTGTGTTTCGCTATATCTGAAAGAAAATTCTAAAGCACTGGTTCTTAATATTGGAAATATTAAATTTATTTTTGTTTTTAAAGATAATAAAGTATATTTCATAAAAAGATACTTGGTCAAGCTTTTTGACCATGAAATAAACAGGATAATTACTTCATATTAAACCTTGATAACTTGGGTTGGGATATTAACAGTGAAATTACTCTAAAAGAGTCAAAAATGATTCTTTAATTTAAGTCAGTCTTCATTATCAAATTAAAGTGGTAAATATTAGCTCATAATTGTCACTAAACAATCAAAACAAAACAGACCCAAAATGAGAACACATATGTACTGGGCTTGATGGGCCAATGGCACAATCCTTGCCATAAAGCGATAATTAAGTTCCGGCATTCGCCACAAAAACCATATAAAACAAAGATAATGAAAAACAGGTAAAAACCTTAAAATGACAACTTTAAGTATTGCTATAATGTAACTAATATAAAAAAGACAAGACCTTTTGCACATACAAGTGCAGGATTAGTAGTAAAGTTGTAACATCAAAATGTACTATTTGAAGTGTGCAAGACAGGATTAGCAAAAGAAACCAAGAGTTAATATGCAACATACAGACAGTAATCGTGTGTCATGAACTAAAAGGGCTGTAAGGAGGATGGTCCATCCTATTCATGCAACCAGGGTGCAAGTCTGTGTGTTTACCTATCAATGTGTCTGCCAAAAGTTTATTTAAGTACCTTGTCTGATAGAACTGAAACAATGAACTGCAGTACTTTTCAACTGACGTAAGTTCACCACCTATAAAAAAGTGAATGTTATTATAATGTGACCTTAAAGATATAAAACTAATTGACTTTATTTCCATTTTTACTCATGTCAGGGAGGAACTTTCACATTTATAATATTCATAATAATGCGCATAAAGTGGAAAATATCTCAGATAAGTTTTCTGACATTCATCATTTTGTTGAACTTACAAATTCACACTATTAGCAGCATTGCTATAGATTAGGAATTTCTCACATTAAATTTCATTTTCTTTGTACTAAAAAGTATAGTTTATTTCAACATTATCCAATCAGTAATCGCTGCATATCAACTACTCAGTTTTAGTTACATAAAAAAAGAAACGAAATCAGATTGGAACTTTAACAAAGTCTAGAAAAATAGTAACCTTTCACATATTTTGATTGCATTTGTGACTTGGACTTCTTTGTATTTGCCCACTGGCTGATCTCCTCCATGGAAGCTTGCATGAAATAAGACAAAACTAGTGACTAACTATATATATATATATATATATATATATATATATATATATATATATGGAAAAACGACGAAGATAGGACCAAAGCCGCTGCATGCCTTCTCCATCTGTTAGGCCAGTCCCTGTCACATTTTTCTGTCCATATTGTAACTGTTTAATAATGACATATAATAATAATAATAACTAATGAACACACATTTTTAAGGTATTTAATACGAAGCAGGCACATTTCTGCCAGCTCACCTCGTGGCTGTTCAAAGAAAGTAACATGTCAGAATGCATTTCTTGGATATACTTAATTAGACAGTTTTACAAGTTAAAACTTAATAATGAAATAAACATAGAATATGTGGTGAAAGTTATGAAAGCAGTTCTAAGAAACTCACACCACACTACCATTATGAAAGCAGTTCTAAGAAACTCACACCACACTACCATTATGAAAGCAGTTCTAAGAAACTCACACCACACTACCATTATGAAAGCAGTTCTAAGAAACTCACACCACACTACCATTATGAAAGCAGTTCTAAAAAACTCACACCACACTACCATTATGAAAGCAGTTCTAAGAAACTCACACCACACTACCATTATGAAAGCAGTTCTAAGAAACTCACACCACACTACCATTATGAAAGCAGTTCTAAGAAACTCACACCACACTACCATTATGAAAGCAGTTCTAAGAAACTCACACCACACTACCATTATGAAAGCAGTTCTAAGAAACTCACACCACACTACCATTATGAAAGCAGTTCTAAGAAACTCACACCACACTACCATTATGAAAGCCATTCTAAGAAACTCACACCACACTACCATTATGAAAGCAGTTCTAAGAAACTCACACCACACTACCATTATGAAAGCAGTTCTAAGAAACTCACACCACACTACCATTATGAAAGCAGTTCTAAGAAACTCACACCACACTACCATTATGAAAGCAGTTCTAAGAAACTCACACCACACTACCATTATGAAAGCAGTTCTAAGAAACTCACACCACACTACCATTATGAAAGCAGTTCTAAGAAACTCACACCACACTACCATTATGAAAGCAGTTCTAAGAAACTCACACCACACTACCATTATGAAAGCAGTTCTAAGAAACTCACACCACACTACCATTATGAAAGCAGTTCTAAGAAACTCACACCACACTACCATTATGAAAGCAGTTCTAAGAAACTCACACCACGATACCATTATGGAAGATGACAAATATGAATGAGCTGAATAACTCCAATGAAGGTCTAATAAAAAAAAGGCTAAAAATTAAGGGTTTTTCTCCTTGAAAGGAAAATAACCTTGCCTGATAAAATTTACAAATTTACCAGCTTGAATTATAGATTCATGTAATAAGTAATACAATATGTCCCCCAATAAAATATATGATGGAACATAAGAATCAAAATATTTACCTGACATGACATATTATGTGCAAAACTATAAAACACTGTAACACAAAAGCTGACCCAGTCTAAAATGTCATTCTTCACATTTTTCTGAAGAACAAAATATATAGATACACATACATTATTTATTTATTTTTTATTGAATACAATCAAAGATCCTGATTTATGTTATCAAAACATACAAGTATACCTACAAGAATGGTTAGAACAAAAATGGATGCAGCACAACTTTGGCCAAAAGTACAAAGTTAACTTGTCCCTCAACTAAAGAGTAATTTGTACATAATGATCTGTACACAAGTTAATAGTTAGGCATCCCATATGATTCATTATAAACAGGTTTGCTGTACTATTTTTTTCACTATTAATATGATTCAAAGTATACACATAATCATTCCAATTTCATAAATCAAAACACTTACTGTAATACAGGTATATTTGGTTCATGTTCCTACAGATTTTCTGTACAATTCTTTTTCATTTTGAACTCAACTTTAAACTAGTGCTATATGCCAGTGCTCTGCTGAAGTTCCCTTAAAACTTAAAAACTTAAATATATATATATATATATATATATATATATATATATATATATATATATATATATATATATATATATATATATATATAAGCCAACAGCTGTGGTAACATTATTTTAGCTGACTGTATCAAAAAAGCCATTATTAAAAAATATGAGCAGAAATTGTTTCCAACTGAAGAACTAATATAAATAAAATCATAAAAGAACACATAAACAATAATATCTGAACTCTTTACTTCCTATATTGCAAACATACCTTGAGATGTTTGTGAAGCATGCATGCAATATCATATATTGTAATGACCTTTTCCTCTTTTTGTCCCTCATGGATGAAATTGTCCAATACAGTTACTGCATAGCTCAACCTAAAAAGAAAAGCATTGTACAAAATGATCACATATATGTCAGTATGATAGAAAATGAATAGAAAACAAAATTAATGTGTTCTTTGTTAAATGACGGCCATAGGATTTTTCTCCCAGAATCGGAAGTACATTTACTAACCATTAAACACAATTGACAACTTGTTGACATTTGATAATACTGACACAAGTTCAATCATTCTGGATACTTTAATTTAGAAAACATAAATATTAACAGGCAGACATAAACACAGCCAGTGTAAGAGAAAGTAACAAAAACCAGTGTCCTGTATAAAAATTTCAAGAAGCACACGTTGACTCCATGAATTTTTCATCATTCAGATAACGAAAACAGTATCAAACTTTATGACAAAATTAGACATTGTTTCTCTAAGTTCCATTAACCTATTCACAAACCCATTAAAAATTAATTAAGAGAAATATCAAATATTACCTTTCACCATGTCGCATGTTGCAGAAAAGTAGAGGGAAGTCATGCTTGCATACAGATCCAAAAATACCGGTCACATCAAGCTTTGAATTTTTTATTTTTGATCTAAGAATGTTTCCAGCCTAGAAACTGGAACAACCCTGTAAAATATCAGCACATTTTAGTCATGAATATTAGAGATAGTACCTGGTATACAGTACTGTTAGAACTTAGTATCCAGTAACTAGTACTAGTATTTTTTAAAGTTTTCAAAATAATGCATACAATTTATAGCCTGTAATATATCCCATCACAAGGTTAAGACTTAATAATCCTTGCAATATTTCAATTATGCAACTGAAAAAATGAATACTTTTATACTAAATAGTTGGCTTCATTGCATTATCTCCATTCTACACAGAGCATACTCATTTCCATTTATCTTCTATCATAGATATTCTAATAAAAATGAGCTAGTGCCATACCACTGTATATTTATAATTGAAATTGGTCAATCAAATAATATAACCAACATAAGCAGCTTCAAATAATTATCAGTGAGAAAAATGATTCTATTTTGCTTTAAAAAAAAAGTGATGTCTGCATAATTATAATTTATTGGTGTGTAACATCTGCCTATATGAGTCATTATGTTTCATGAATGACAGTTCCTGACTAAACTTTAAAGTTTTAAACTGCTATCACGACACTGATACATACTTCTGATTTTTTAGGATCACTGTAGCTATCCACAAAGCTGTCAACCTGGTCCTGGTTCATGAAGTAGGTGTTTTCATGTCTTGCTTTCCCCAAACCTTGCAAAAGCCCAGAAGACTGTTTATGAACTAGCCCAAAGTTTGCATCCATGCAAATTACTTTTGTAAATCCCTGTTTAAAATTATGATAATAATTATTTCCTCATTCAAATAATTTATCATGCGTGACTTGAATATTAAATTTGGAAAACTCTCATGAAGTAAAACAAAAGGAGACATAAAATATTTTACTCCTGTGCATAAAATGATAAAAAAGGACCATATAACATCATCAAAGTTGTCTGAAAATAAGAAATTTCACATACTTTCTCAATACCACTTGGCAAAATTACTAGATTATTTTACTATTTAAAAACAAATACAATATAAAATTGTTACATTTGCACATTTTCTATTAGAAATCTACCTGGCTACATGGTGGGCATTTTCCAAAATCTAACTGGCCTATGAGGTTCCTAGCACTCTTAAAAATTGTGGAGTGATAGCGGTATTCATTGGAACAGTCACCAAGTCATCAGCCTGTATATATTATCTATCTGAAACAATAAAAGTGTACAACACATTTAGTGACAATTAAAAATAGTAGTTAATATTCTAACCATAAATAAGACTATATATACTTTCCATATTGGCTTTAAAGCTGTTTAGTCATTGACAACTGTAGATTATAAAATTACGAAACAAAAAAGATTACTATTTATGTCAGAAAGGAAAAATGCAGAATCTTCAAAACACAGCTTCCATGTAACATTATCACTTTGTATCATTGACAGTGATTATTAATTATTTATACTCTTAGGCCAAATGTTTGTTTACTTGACAAAAATGTCATATTACTAAAATATATTTTTTATAATGCATATCATTTGATACACAAATGTTGAATTTCTCCACATTTAATACTATTTTATAATAAAGTGAAAAAGAATTTATTAAATTTCTTTGACTTTTACAAAGTACTGAGAAATACAATTATACCTATAATGTATTGAAAGCTCAATCAGTATTACCATGACAAAGTATATACCTCTCTTATGTCATGAATTTGATATTTGTTCATGCTGGAAAGAGCATCACAAAAAGCTCTCAGGGACAGCTGGCCCTCTAACTGCAACATGGTGGCTTGTTCCATTAGGTCAATATGAATAACTACTCTTGCTAACTCTGGTGTAGCAGGCCACAGGTCATATCGCAGAATTGTCACTGCTTCTTTTTCACAGGGACAAAATTGTATTTTTACTCTGTGTTGGGTACCTGAAAATAAAATTATGACCTAGAAATGTGCATGTTGAATGCCGCTGCCCAACAGAAGTTAAATGAACCAAGATATGTCAAATGGACAAATGTAACGATGGCATAAAATGACTGCCTATAAAGGACAACTTAGCACCTGTAAAAATCTGTAATATGATGGCTGAATGAGCAAAAATTACAAAAGTATGCCAAGCAGCCAGAAGCAGACATGTAAACTCAATATTTCATCCCAAAAATTACATAGTAAATAAACATTTAATACCCTGAATGTTAAATGTAACATTAATCATTATAGTACTGTTTATTAACATAATTTTTAACACAGTATAATTCCTGACAAAACTATACAATTGTATCACTTGCAAGGCATTATTAATGTGATGCAGATAAAAGACTTAAAAAATTCAAGTAAATCATAATTATTATAAGGTGACTGTTAAAGGAGTTAACTTAAATGATAAAAACATGACTCAATAATAATGATAATATATGTCCAAGGATGAAGTGCTATGTCTGTGAAAATTAAGATACTTGAAGGCTTAAATAAGACTTGTTTATTTTAGGACAAAAGATGGAGAAAGACATAAATTTTAAATATACTCACCTTTGAAATCAATAACACACAAAAGTCATAAATATGAAGACATGCAAACTTCATGATCTTTTCGCCTCAGCATATCTTCTGACCTTGCCACAAAAGTAATGAACAGTCTACCGTGTAGGAAAAACAGATTATTTTTTTTTTACAGAATCTGACTACATGTACATGTAGATGATAGTCATGGCAATACATGCCAATCTGATCCTTACGAGAATGCAAAGTTTTAAAATAAATAGGCCCATAAGGTCCACTCAGGTCAAATTATTGTGGCTTTAAAGCTTTAAAACATTATATGCTGAATTTATTCTAAAAGAAAACATTTAGAGATGAAATTCCATATCCATGTGAAAACAAGTGGGTAGTTTACTAATTAAAGGAAGTATTTTCTGAAGTAATATATGTAAGAATTGCACAAATTATGCATGACTGTATTGCATTTGGTTGATTTATCTGTGAAATTGTTTGAAAATTAGTATAATCTCACATTTGTGTGCCTTACAAGAGACCTTCACCCAAATTTTGACAAGTAGCATGAGGTTCCTGTAAATTACTGTGGTACTCATACAAGTTCTATCCGATAACAGATGTTATTGTTTAATTATCATTACAGTCTCATTCCCAATTTTTTTTTACACTACAGATATTGTAGAATTTAAACAAGTTGAAACAAGTTCATATTACAAATATTGGGTAAAAATAAATATTTAAAACTTGCATTCCATATCATATGAAAATTCCTGACAATCTATACATTATATTACTTCAAAGATCAAGTGATGACATAGGATGCAATAAAACCTGTATTAAAGGAACACAAATTCTGCCAAACCATAGGATGCAATAAAACCTGTATGAAAGGAACACAAATTCTGCCAAACCATAGGATACAATAAAACCTGTATGAAAGGAACACAAATTCTGCCAAACCATAGGATACAATAAAACCTGTATGAAAGGAACACAAATTCTGCCAAACCATAGGATACAATAAAACCTGTATGAAAGGAACACAAATTCTGCCAAACCATAGGATACAATAAAACCTGTATGAAAGTAACACAAATTCTGCCAAACCATAGGATGCAATAAAACCTGAATTAAAGGAACACAAATTCTGCCAAACCATAGGATACAATAAAACCTGTATGAAAGGAACACAAATTCTGCCAAACCATAGGATACAATAAAACCTGTATTAATGGAACACAAATTCTGCCAAACCATAGGATGCAATAAAACCTGTATTAAAGGAACACAAATTCTGCCAAACCATAGGATACAATAAAACCTGTATTAAAGGAACACAAATTCTGCCAAACCAGAATGCAAGAAAGGCATCCTATAAAAGTCAGTCCATTAAATAACATCATTTACAAAAAGTAGTCTGGTCATTCCTAAATGGTTGCCCAATAAATAAAAAAACTATAGTATTTCAAGTTGCTCCTCAATGAGCAAAACTTCATCTGACAATAACGAACTCAAGCAGATCAACATGAGGATGGCATGGTGGTCAAAAGCTGTATTTTCATAAGTAATACTGTTTCCTTACTTACTTTCCTTAACCCCATGAAAACCACATCAGAGTGGGTGATCATATTTTGAATGGAACTTCAATTCTTTAATGCAGCCCCTGTAATTGTTTTGAGGGTGGGGGGAGTGTGTGTTATGTAACGAGTATTGTGTGGATATTTGAAATAGCTTCCAACTTACATAATTATTAACATTAGCCTACAATCAGTTTACCTTCCATATTTGGGGAGTATGAAATAAAACAGTCTGATGGACTTCATTACAACACATCTGACAATAATAAGCAAATGTACTGCAATCAAGACATTGGATTATTTCCTGTTCCTCTCTGCAACACTTGCCACATTTGTGTGTAGCTGGTGACATTTCTTCAACCCTTGCATCTAAAAGATTTGCTCTTAGGGCAGAACAAGCTTCTGCAAGCTTTTTCCTTTTGCTCTGGTATCTTGTCAGGCATCCTCTACCTTAAAATAAAAAACAGTAATGTCTCAGAAAAGACTGCTTTTGAAAGATCAGTTATCATGCTGCAAAATTAAGTGTTCACGACATTATGATGTCACTGATATGTCACTTTTTACAACGGTGTATTAAGCACTATGAACTCTGTATGAGGCAAGATGCAAAATCAACAACATTGCTTTGACTAATGTCTGTCTAAAAATAATGAAAAATTAAGTTTGTAATAACATTTACTAACTGCAATAATAGTTTAAATAAAATGAAGTAAACAAAAATGTAAGTTGGAAATCGTAACACTTGTAACCGAACCAATATAATAACCGAGTAATAATGGGAAAAATCATAAACATCCTCTTTTTATTCGGAATTTAAAAAGATTTTGTGGTATTCAAATGCACAAATGTTAAGAATTTCTAAACACTCATTATGCCATTATGTTCCTGGTAATTTGGGGCAAGTTACTTTTCCAGTTATATTTCTAGACAGTGGCTTTCGGAGATAAATATACAACCATGTGTTAGTAATGCAAACAAACGTATAAAAATGAATGCATTTTTAGGTCAGTTTGGATTGCTTGGGATTCAACTAAGCAGAGTGGATACATATTATATACAAGCAAACTGACTAACATCACAGAAGAAATTTTTAAATGCATTCAAATTTAATTATTGACAATAACTCAAACGTTTTCAATATAATTCCTCCTGCTAAAAAGCACAGTTCCTGTTTAATGATGCAATCAATTCAAACAGTGCTTACAGGACAAAATTGTTGTATACATGTTAAAAAGTATAATAAACATACTTGATTAAACACAAACGCTAAAACTATAATCCCATGTACCATGAATTAGTCTGAAGCACTATACTGTTTTAAAACTCATATGCTTGAGTGCAAGGATCCTTAGCACAATATAAAAAATCTTTTAATAAGCAAAATACTAAAACAGTTCAGAAGCAATCATCCTTGTAAGTTTTGATGGGAAAAAGAACTTGTTCTTCTGTATTTTAATAATCAATCACAACTGAGGACATATGGGGATCATTACATAAGTATTAATTTAACCATAAGTTTATTACTAGCATTTTCATGCGGAATACATACAATACAAATTCAAGTAGTTAAAATTTCAAATTCTTTCCGATCACCTTAACTTAAAAAAATCATTTTCTAATAAAGTACTAAGCTTTCCCAAAAAACATCTATGACAATATTGAAAAAGTAAAGCTAATTCATAGGCTATTCCATTGACAATATTGAAAAAGTAAAGCTAATTCATAGGCTATCCCATTGACAATATTGAAAAAGTAAAGCTAATTCATAGGCTATCCCATTGACAATATTGAAAAAGTAAAGCTAATTCATAGGCTATCCCATTGACAATATTGAAAAAGTAAAGCTAATTCATAGGCTATCCCATTGACAATATTGAAAAAGTAAAGCTAATTCATAGGCTATCCCATTGACAATATTGAAAAAGTAAAGCTAATTCATAGGCTATCCCATTGACAATATTGAAAAAGTAAAGCTAATTCATAGGCTTAGGCTATCCCATTGACAACATGAAAAAGTAAAGCTAATTCATAGGCTATCCCATTGACAATATTGAAAAAGTAAAGCTAATTCATAGGCTATCCCATTGACAATATTGAAAAAGTAAAGCTAATTCATAGGCTTAGGCTATCCCATTGACAACATGAAAAAGTAAAGCTAATTCATAGGCTATCCCATTGACAATATTGAAAAAGTAAAGCTAATTCATAGGCTATCCCATTGACAATATTGAAAAAGTAAAGCTAATTCATAGGCTATCCCATTGACAATATTGAAAAAGTAAAGCTAATTCATAGGCTTAGGCTATCCCATTGACAACATGAAAAAGTAAAGCTAATTCATAGGCTATCCCATTGACAATATTGAAAAAGTAAAGCTAATTCATAGGCTATCCCATTGACAATATTGAAAAAGTAAAGCTAATTCATAGGCTATCCCATTGACAATATTAAAAAGTAAAGCTAATTCATAGGCTTAGGCTATCCCATTGACAACATGAAAAAGTAAAGCTAATTCATAGGCTTAGGCTATCCCATTGACAACATGAAAAAGTAAAGCTAATTCATAGGCTATCCCATTGACAATATTGAAAAAGTAAAGCTAATTCATAGGCTATCCCATTGACAATATTGAAAAAGTAAAGCTAATTCATAGGCTATCCCATTGACAATATTGAAAAAGTAAAGTTAATTCATAGGCTATCCCATTGACAATATTGAAAAAGTAAAGCTAATTCATAGGCTTAGGCTATCCCATTGACAACATGAAAAAGTAAAGCTAATTCATAGGCTATCCCATTGACAATATTGAAAAAGTAAAGCTAATTCATAGGCTATCCCATTGACAATATTAAAAAGTAAAGCTAATTCATAGGCTTAGGCTATCCCATTGACAACATGAAAAAGTAAAGCTAATTCATAGGCTATCCCATTGACAACATGAATTGCCTACGGTGTAATCTATGTTCAAAACACCCAGCCATTTTATTGCTGCCACTAATTTTTATATGCATTATTTTTTTCTAATATAATTTGTTTCTTCAATTCTTTTTGTTGCAACTAACTATTTATATAAAATATTCTTTATAATACAGTAGAATTGTTAACTTCTGGAAGTTAACCATTTTCTGGGGTAGGCACAATGTCACAAATGACTTGGATTATTGTAAATTATTGTCCTCTATCTTCCCTATTGATAATAGCCCTTCTGATATAACCTTTTGGTTAGCATCCTGAAATATGGAAATCTCTGTAGACCTCTCTTTTAACTGCTCTGGTAGCCTACTGGTAAGAATGTCTGCCGCAGAAGAGGGAGGTCACAGGTTTGATCCTCGGCCAGAGTAATACCAAAGACTTACAAAAATGGTACTAACAGCTGCCTCGTTCTGCACTCAGCATTAAGAGGTTAGTATTAGGACTGGCCAGCCTGGTGTCAGGATAATGTAACTGGCTGGGACATCATGCTACATGTCTGCAGCATGATGCCCCAGTGCTAGACATCACAATAAACTGCCTCACTGCAGACATCGTAGCTATATAATGGAAAAGTTCTTAAAGCTAGTTTAAAAAACCTAATCAAACAAACAAACAAAGACATTTCACTAAATTACTTGTACGTTGTCATCACACAAGTTCAAACATGATTCAATGTTACTTTCTGCTAAACATCATCACATAATTGTTTTAAAAAAACTTGTTTATCTAAAGTATGTAAACTTACACCAAATAGCGGTACCCATTAAGACATTATCTACATGTTACAGTTATTTTTCAAGATCCATAAATGTAATTTTTGTAAATAAACAAAACTATATATACATAAGAAATTACTCTATTACCTGCATCATCATAAGAAGCTTGTAATGATGATGCTGAGGAACCTGGAATGCTCTCAAATTCAGTGGCAGTAGACCGAACTCCACTGGAATGAGCTGGTGTGGGCACAGATGAGCTCCTCGAAAACGAAAATCTTACAAATTCTGTTCTTCTTCTTGTTCCAAAATACACAATTTTCTTCACTTTTGGAAGCTTTTTTAAAAATTGCACCATTTTCTAAAAAGCAAACAATTCTAAAAATTCATAATAACAACTGCTACTTGTAAGATTTTGATAGTATCAAGTTTTCATCCTATCATTAAAGTCAGATTCAATACAGTGAAAGACCATCCTTTTACAGTAATTTAAATCATTCTTTTTAACAGCAATGTGTTTCCTATATCTTGTGTACAGCATGGGATCACCGTCACAATTTAAATCAATGACATCTGACCTATGAATACTTATGAGTATGAAAGTACATGTACTAAATGTGAACATTTTCTAAATTGTGAGGATTATTTGTGATTACTTTTGTTTAAACACTTCATAATTTAAAGATATATTTCAAGAAGGGGTAGGGGTGGGTGGGAGTAGAACTTAACTACAAATATCAATACAATGATCTTCCAAATGATTGGTGGGAACCAGTATACATAACGCTAGTCTCTAAGCCTTTTTTATTTTGACTTTGCGGCTTTCAAAGCCGTAGAGTCAAAATTAAAAAAAGGCTTAGAGACCAGCTAGTTGGTCTAACATAATGCCAGCCTAACAATACATTTACTCAAACTAAAGCCTATGCATATCAATGATACACTTATATTCATTATAAACTTAGTGATATATATATATATATATATATATATATATATATATATATATATATATATATATATATATATATATATGCCAAATCCACTACTGTAAAGAATACAGCTTTCTCTATCAATAAAAATAAAAAGAAAATAATTTATCTTTGATATAGGCCTATTGACGAAAAACAATTCTCAAGATATACAAATTACAATAGGCCCTGCAACATTGCTTCCTGGTCCTATACACGCTAACTTCTATTTTGTTTAAGAAACTAATTCATACTTACCAAAGATATTCGAGAACGCTTGTTAGAAATATACTGATAAAATCTCCAAAGCAAGAGCGCTTCTTTGAACTAAGTTGAAAAAAATTCTATGTAAAGCAGTATTCTCAGCTTGAAAATGGCGGTTAGGCTGGTTGTGATGGAGCTATTGGCAAAAGAAATGATGCCAGAGTAGATGATTGGTTAGCAACTGGTTCTCTTGAACAGCTTGACACGATCACTTGCGGTAGGACGGTATACCGTGTCAAGTGATAAAGAGACTGACACGGCAGATATATTTCCTATTGAAGAGACTGACTCCAGTCGTATCGGGTGGCAAATTACCATTGTTAGCTGGGAAGAAGAGCTTGCTGACCACCCCCCTCACCCCCAGTAGTAAACCTGAGTTGGTTAAAGAGTAAGTGGAACATCTTAAATATGGCTGGGATGACAACTGTTTTCAGTTTCATCAGACTGTTTAGTAGACAATGTTTTCTTGAATCATCACCTAGGAAAAGGTCTTGTGTTTGCACTGTATCTCACGCTATCATAAATGACATGCGGACATTATATTACAGTATGCTTGTTTTGACTCTTGCTTTGCTTTTCTCCTAATCGTGTCCTGTATTCCATAGACATTTGAAGAATGAATTAAACTGCTAGCAATCTGATTGGTCAGGTCATTTTGATTTGTTTAATTATATGGCTATGACTGCTAGCAACCTGATTGGTATATGGCTATGACTGCTAGCAATCTGATTGGTATATGGCTATGACTGCTAGCAATCTGATTGATATATGGCTATGACTGCTAGCAACCTGATTGGTATATGGCTATGACTGATAGCAACCTGATTGGTACATGGCTATGACTGCTAGCAATCTGATTGGTATATGGCTATGACTGCTAGCAACCTGATTAGTATATGGCTATGACTGCTAGCAATCTGATTGGTACATGGCTATGACTGCTAGCAATCTGATTGGTATATGGCTATGACTGCTAGCAACCTGATTAGTATATGGCTATGACTGCTAGCAATCTGATTGGTACATGACTATGACTGCTAGCAATCTGATTGGTATATGGCTATGACTGCTAGCAACCTGATTAGTATATGGCTATGACTACTAGCAACCTGATTGGTACATGGCTATGACTGCTAGCAGTCTGATTGGTCAGGTCATTTTGCAAGTGTTTAACACCTACTTGATCCGAAACCAAAAACGTAATTTAGACTAGTACACTGGTACTAGATTCTACATAGTTCACGTATGATGAGTGTAATGGAGTCATAAAGAAAAACGTGCAAAGTTACACATACTTTCTTTCTCCCCACCTCCCTTCTGCCCACCCCCACCTCTCTCTCTCTCTCTCTCTCTCTCTCTCTCTCTCTCTCTCTCTCATATATTTTTGTTTAAAGAAGGCTAACTGTTTACTTCAGTTGTAACGAATAAAATATGTTTTCTTCTTTTAATTATTTAAAGGACAATATTTTGTTCAAGATATTTGAGGGTCGGAATTAAAAAATAAATAAGCGCTCCTCCCCGTCCCAAATTAGGCAGCTAGTCTCTTGTATGCGACGGGTTTGCCATTATGTGCAGTGGTATTGTCAGCCCCATCAATAGGTTTGTCGTTACGTGCAGTGATATGTCAGCCCCATCAATAGGTTTGTCGTTACGTGCAGTGATGTCAGCCAAAACAATAGGTTTGTCGTTACATGCAGTGATATGTCAGCCTAAACAATAGGTTTGTCGTTACGTGCAGTGATATGTCAGCCTAAACAATAGGGTTGTCGTTACGTGCAGTGATATGTCAGCCTAAGCAATAGGTTTGTCGTTACGTGCAGTGATATGTCAGCCTAAGCAATACATTTGTCATTCTGTGCAGTGATTTGTCAGCTTCACACATTAATCCCTGGTTGTTTTTGCTGTTTTTGTATGAAATGCGAGCTGGAAACACATTTTGGGGACTATTTCTGAATATATTCTAAAGTATCGACTTTGAAGCAATTTTTCATTAGTGACCGTCCATAAATGACGTCACCCACCGGGGTGGGGGGGTCACACATTTGTGACGGTGTGTGAGGAGGAGGAGGAAGGTGTTTACAAAATGTTACGTCGCATCAAAATGTGCAATTTTTAATACAAGTACCACTTCATTTTTTGGTTGCTTACATTGATTCTACCAGAGCTTTTCATTTTGTGTACTGCATAATGATTTTTACAACTCTACTCTCTCTCTCTCTCTCTCTCTCTCTCTCTTCTTCGTTCTGCTACAAAGTTTCAAAGATTTTTTAAAACAAATATAATTACTTTTTTAGCTAGGCAACGAGAATTTTAAAAAGAATTTATACCAATTTCAGCTTTCCAGTCCATCCTTTTTAATATATTTTTACAACAATATAAGAGTGCATCGTTACACTAAATACATACATCAATGATAATACATTGATTTAAAACATATTAATTTTAAAATAGGACATACGGCTTTTTCCGGGGAGGGAGAGCAAAGCTATGTGACATCATATTTGAAGGTTTTGTGACGTGTGACGAGGGATGTGTGTGTCAAAAATCAGCCAAAATCGCGTGACGTCATTTATGGATGACCTCTTAGTCCCATGCCTAGTTGTGCTACCAAATATATTTTCCATTGGTTAGTTGGCTGGTGCACGAGCAGAAGGTAAAAGAAAACTTGGGTTTTTGTTTGCTTACCGGACCCATAATTTTCGTATGGAGAAGACTCTTTATCAAAATGTCCACCGTATCCTACATTTTGCACAGGTTCACTTGTCTGTGTGCACTTCAGAGTGGTCTGCCTTAGATCTGAGGCCATAAAGTCTAAACTCTGGACGCAAAATATGATTTCAACCATGGGAGAATATTTGGTGAAGAAGAAAAGAACAAAAACGGGTCCAAAAAATTAGAGTTTCCCTCTGTATTTTGTAGTGCAACTAATATGTCCAGATCATTTGGTATCCTTGTATAGCAAAATCTGTCTTCCTGTACATAAAACCAGCCACTTTGGTGTATCATGCATGACATCGACGCTACAGACCTTGGAAGTAGGCTAATACCTCTTGTACCGTAAACTCGACACTCAAGTATTAATATACTGGTGGAATAAAAAAATAAAAGGAAAATAACTGCCCAATATAAAAAAATATTCTGAATTGGAGCAACTGTCAAATTTATGCATTAAAGAACTGAACTGATTTCTGACTCTCTTTTGACACTTCTGTTTATTAATATACACAATGTTTGTGTCCATCAGGTAAACAACTGAATACAATTCATGAAGTGCATATATATTTTTGGCAAAAATTTAGAAATATATATTATTAGTTTGAAAATATTAATTGAATGTTACATGTTTTCAATTATCACATATGTCCAAATTAAGAAAACTGTTACTAATACAAGAAATATACTTTATTTTTCCTTTGCTCTCTCTCTCTCTCTCTCCAGTGCATACATCCAATTCGGAAATTGGATAACTAATTTTGCAGTCACTGATCTGTGGACCACTAAATTCTGTATTGTTGAAAAGGCAGGATTTCCAATTTGGTCTGAGAGATTTTTAAATAAACATCATTTATACAATTATACTTACCGGCCAATACCACACCAATGTGATGTGTATTTACTTAAATGCTTCTATGGATACCACCAATGGACGCACACGGTACTGGTGAAGGCAATATCCTTGGACGTTACATCAGAACAAATTTCATTGACTGGATGATAGGGTTTCTCCCGAGTTAACTGCTAGTTTGAACCATATGATGATTCACTGAAACCATTATGCGCAACTGTGATGAATTTTCTCTGAAATGCATCTGGGTGGATTGTTTTGTTACCAATCTTGAACCAGATGAAGAACAGATGAATGAAAAGCCAACATTACAAGGTAAAGCTAAAGTTGACTATGGCAGGAAATATGATAGGTAAAGAAGGCTGCAGAAGTTTATGTGGAATGATGCCAATGAAGACTGAACAACTGCAGCTTTGGACCCTCATGCTAACAAAAACCAGTGTATCGTTTGTAGGACAGGTCATCACAAGGAAAGATGAACTGTTCAAAAACCAAGAAGTGCAAAGCACAATGTATTGTAAACTATGCTTTACAAAAATTTATTTAATACATCATATGCCATAGCTAAGATGAAACAATCACTTGTAGACTCTGAACTTTTATGAAGTACAAATCAAGAATTAAGTTGAACTTGGAGCTGATTGTATGAACTCAATGCACAGATTTCACAAACAATATATTTACTGTCCTAATGAAAAATGTCAGTGATATAACATCGTAACCTAAATTCATATCCATCCTTTCAGACACAAGTACTGATTCAGCAGTTAGAGATCAAGAATGCATTTATATTAAAGTTGTAGAGCCTGACTATAACAGTCCAAAATTAAAAGAAACTGAAAGATCAAATACATTTTAAATGTCAGATCTATATCACATGCATTTATATTAAAGTTGAAGAACCCAACTATAACAATCCAAAATTAAAAGAAACTGAAATATCAAATACATTTTAAATGTCTGATCTATATATCGCATGCATTTATTTGGTACAGCTTAATAAATATTAACATTTTAACAGTCATGCTATCCACTATTTTTCTAACTGTGAAACTAATGAAAAGTGGGTCTTTTATACAGATAACTAAACTTTGTAATTTACTGGCCAACATATTCTCTCTCTGTCTCTCTCAGCCAATAATAAATTCTGTAATGAATTTAGAATTACCGGTCAATATAATAATATGTACTTGTGTTAATCACTATTTCCTGTATGGTAATGTTTTCAGTCATGTTTTCCACTATTTTTTTTCTAAATGAAAATAATGACAAGTGGTTCTTTTATACAGATAACTAAACGTTTGAATTTTCTGCACAAATTCATTTTAACGAAAACCCACCCCCCACTCGCTCTTTCTTAGCCAGAAGTAAATTGTATATTGAACTTAGAATTACCAGACAATATAATAAGTACATGTACTAGTATTAATAAGTATTTACTGTAGGGTAATGTTCATTAATAATATACTGAAAGGTAGTCAGTGGCATGGACCACAGTCCCACTACTACCTACGTATACGGAATAATAAAGAAAATAAATATAAAACAGTTTTAATGAAACTATCAAATCATCACACAAGTAAATATGATGCTGTTATTAAACAGTGACAACAGTATTCCATCCTTAAATATTGCTAAAGTGTTAAAAACGTGAAAACCTAATTACTATACATTTCACATTGTAAGGAATAACCCAATTGCAACATGTATATACTAGACACTGAGGCTAAAATATGAGTGATAGGGTTTTAAATTTGAATTTTATTTGAAAAATGGTTGTTATTGAATGTTATTAAATTGTTGGTTATTTGAATCTCACATTCTGTGTCTTCATTAATGTAACTGTTGGCATCACTGACTGGGGCTCGGAGCTTTGCATCTCTCTATCACTACCTCAATTTCTGACAAAAATGAGCTAGGGTAGGTCTTCTGCGATAAATTAAAATATCATTGGCAGCAACCCACCACAACCTAAATAATGGGAGACCTCTAGAATATCCATAAGGAATATGTTAGCACAATTACAAATAAATCTTATCTAAATCCATAATTTGTTGTTTAACATCATAACTTTTGCAAGGGATCCTAATATGAGTGGAATACAAATTAAAATATTGGATGAAAAGAATGTAGTTTAATTTGCACTATAAATATGATTATCAATGCTTAAAACATGTAATTTTACTCTAGTTGGAATAACTGAAATTCCACAGATCTTGACATTTATAAGTACAATTTAATGCATTTTATTCAACTTCCAATTATCTTTTATGTTTAATAAATAGGTACTTCACTGCTGTCCACTGTAATTTTAAGAAGGTAAATATGAAAACTCCCTCGGTAAAATCTCGAAAAGTGCAATACACTTATATACACAAGTGGATCCAAATAAAACCTAATGGTACCATGCCTGAAGACAGCAGCAAATATTGGAAAATTGTTGACAAATATAAAGTCTTCTGAAACAGTTGGACCTCACATCACCAGCTTATTCCTATAAAGGCCAAGATAACCTTTGGCATTGAGCTCTTTCCCAATTGTTGGTTGATTTTTTAAGTTTGCCAGCATACTGGCTAAATGCAAATGTAGCAGCAGTGATGAAAAAATGGCTTAAGATTGGGATATTCCTTTGAAATGCAGATTTTCAGAATAATGTGTGACCAACTTCAAGCCAATGAGAAACAAATACAAACTGATATGGTTATAATATAATTTTCAAATGTATATGTACAGTGTTGCATTCTAAACTGCTATTCAATTTTGAAACATACTGAATCACTGTAATTTGGGTGATTCACTGGGCCACTGTCATGCTGGCTAGAGATTTTTTTTGACAAAGCAGCATATGCAAGTTGTGTTAGATGCTGAATCATCTCAAGCCACATAGACAATATTCTATACTGTGTGAAACCTCACATTAGGTTGCTTGCAGTTGACTGTCTCCTTTACAGCATAATCCAAAAACAAATTGACCACTATATGTTACAGAATGATGTTACAATCCAAAACCAAACTGACCACCATATGCTACATAATGATATTACAATCCAAAACCAAATTGACCACCATATACTACATAATGATATTACAATCCAAAACCAAATTGACCACCATATGTTAAAGAATGATATTACAATCCGAAACTAAATTGACCACCATATGTTACAGAATGATATTACATTCCAAAACCAAATTGACCACAATATGCTACATAATGATATTACAATCCAAAACCAAATTGAACACCATCTAGTTAATTTACATTTGCCTATGCAATTATCCAACTCAAGTACAAACTAATAATATTACTTAATAAGATCTAGTTAATTTACATTTGCCTATGCAATTATCCAACTCAAGTCCAAACTAATAATATTACTTCATAAGATCTAGATAATTTACATTTGCCTATGTAATTATCCAACTCAAGTACAAACTAATAATATTACTTCAGAAGATCTAGTTAATTTACATTTGCCTATGTAATTATCCAACTCAAGTACAAACTAACAATATTACTTCATAAGATACCGCTCCGGTGGCCTAGTGGTTAGAGCGTCTGCCGCGGAAGCGGGAGGTCGTGGGTTCGATCCCCGGCCGAGTCATACCAAAGACTTACAAAAATGGTACTAACAGCTGCCTCGCTTGACGTTCAGCATTAAGAGGTCAGTGTTAGGACTGGTCGGCCTGGTGTCAGGACAATGTGACTGGGCGGGACATCATGCTACATGTCTGCGGCATGATGCCCCAGTGGTAGACATCACTATAAACTGCCTCACTGCAGACATCGTAGCGATATGACTGAAAAATTGTTAAAGCTACGTTAAAAATCCTAAACAAACAAACAAACAAACAAACAAACTTCATAAGATCTAGTTAATTTACATTTGCCTATGTAATTATCCAACTCAAGTACAAACTAACAATATTACTTCATAAGATCTAGTTAATTTACATTTGCCTATGTAATTATCCAACTCAAGTACAAACTAACAATATTACTTAATAAGATCTAGTTAATTTACATTTGCCTATGTAATTATCCAACTCAAGTACAAACTATCAATATTACTTCATAAGATCTGGTTAATTTACATTTGCCTATGATGAGCTACTTTTAAACCAGACAGTTATGTAACACCAAAACTCTAGCTCTGATTTAAACCATATAAATGGCCCCTACCTCATGATGGAACCGCTCCGGTGGCCTAGTGGTTAGAGCGTCCGCCCCGGAAGCGGGAGGTCGTCGGTTCGATCCCCGGCCGAGTCATACCAAAGACTTACAAAAATGGTACTAACAGCTGCCTCGCTTGACGCTCAGCATTAAGAGGTTAGTGTTAGGACTGGTCGGCCTGGTGTCAGGATAATGTGACTGGGTGAGACATCATGCTACATGTCTGCTGCATGATGTCTCAGTGCTAGACATCACTATAAACTGCCTCACTGCAGACATCGTAGCGATATGACTGAAAAATTGTTAAAGCTACGTTAAAAATCCTAATCAAACAAAAACAAACAAACAATCATGATGGAAATGTCTATTGAATAAAGAAAGACAACTCTTGTAAAAATTGTGTGACTACAATAATCAATCATACGTTCTGATGATCACAACTGTACATACATAGTTTTACACTAATCAAAAAGAAAAAATTTAAATAGAAGTTTCATAAAAAAAAATGGTGACATGTGAAAACAATACCTATGTCCTGACTGGTAAATTGAGTCAGAGATATATATAGAAAACATTGTGTGATTATAAGTCATTAAAATATTTTTTTTAGGCAAATCCAAAAATAAGTAAGCCAGACATTTGTGAGCTAAAAGTTATGGTAGTCACAGGGATGAAAATACACAAGTAGTTATCATGAATTCATAAAGTTCAAGCTCAGTTCATGTTATTTATCACTGGTTAATGTACAGCATACTTCTGTGAGGAAAATTTCCTTCCCCACTGTTCAGCAGACCTCTGTTCGACACTGTCTTTATCATCACTCTGAATGCTTTTAGTTTTTATCTACTTCATTCTTCTATGAGATCAGAGGCTTCTTTGATCTTTTTGATGCTTCTGGTTCTTTTTAACAGAAGCCTTTTGCGTCATGTTGAACCTATGTGATGTATTTTTGGTCCAATATCTTCTTCACTCTGGAATCCCACGAAGGATTCTCACCATATGTCCCTTTCCTCAACTGAACTCATGCAGCTGTTTTTCAGCACCTTCCTTAAATTTGCCTTTCTTCCAAAACTCTATTACTTATTCTTTTCCAATGCAGGGAGTCTTCTTTTGGATTCCTATGGCATGATACATAAAAGAGAAAAATGATTTTTATATATATATATATATATATATATATATATATATATATATATATATATATATATATATATATACATACACACATCTCTAAACATACTATAACTGTATAGCACTAATCAAGGAAGCCATGAAATTGTACTCAATAACAAGTGAGTTTTCATTTTGCATAATACTTCAAGATAAAATGGGAATGTGTTACAGTGGGGTATCTTATGGAGGGAGTGTTGGCAGTCTGTAAACAATGGTGCAATGTTTCCTTTATACAAATCCTAGCCCCCCACCCCATACCCTTGGATAAGGCTGTCTATCCATAAGCTGTAAATGATAAGTACATCGTATGCCCCATATGGCATAAGATTACATGCATACAATATTTAAGACAGTATTATGAAGCCAATGGTGTCAGAGACCCAAACAGTATGGCAGTGACTACATAGAATATTGAGATTTGATTTCCATACTTGGAAAAGCTGACTTTAAACAAAAATAAATGTTACTTTTAATGTGAACTTGAGGACAGATTTAATTTGGGAATTAAACTTTATCTCATTTTAAAAACACATGTAAGTTGAATTTGGGGCAGATCCCATTTTGTATCTTTTACAACCAGTGGGGTATATTCCATTCCCATTTTGTATTTGATGTTACGTTTCCATTAGTTGCCATTACATACTAAGGGAGACAAGTCATGACATCCAATAAATATTGCTATGACAAAGCACTGATATATCTGTTCTATCTGTCATGTTAAATTGTAAATAGGGCTCACACTGAAACCTTGGCTAGCAAATATGTTACTGATTATAAAGCAAATGAATGCAATGAAAAAATAAATATGCATATATTTAGACCAAATAAATGCTAACAATTTATTTACTATAATAAATGTGCATGAAAAATCAAAAAGTCAATATTGTTACAAAGTTGCATACTGAAAGATTATTACATATTAAGTATTATAGTATGAATTTACAGTATCTGGAAATAACATACATGTACCTGAAATCATGAATCTCCAAAGCAGTAAATTAAACTAAAGATATATTCCCATGACATGAATGCATCAACATTTGATTTTATTCAAGCTTAATGTTTTTAAATATTTAGCATCTGAAAGTACATGGTCCTTTGTCTAGTGACCCTAAGCTTGATCATACATGTACTACAAATATAAACACAATGTTTCTTTTCAATATAAAGCCATGTCATAGGAGAAACTAATAAAATACAAAAATTGGAATATTATGCCAGAGTCATCTGCCAGTTGGTGAGTGGAAAAAGATGAGCAGGTGCTTTGGAGAAGTGAGAGACAGTTGCTAGTACAAAAGTTGTTGCTATGAGTTGCCATATTTTACCATACCTGTTTTATTATGAAAGCACTGACCACATTCCTCCTGTAATTGGTTATCTGCAGTCTTAAATACTCCACCCTCCATTTGTACAAAGTCATTCATTGCCAATTTTTCAAACTGTCTACCATTTATAAATCCCACTTTGGTCTGGAAACTGAAATTTAAAAAATAAACAATAATAATAACAATAATACTAATACGAATAATAATAATAATAATAATAATAATAATAATAATGTGTCTGTGTCTGTGTGTGTCTTGAGGTGTGCCTGCCTATTGACAATTTCCATCATCTACATGAATTATGAGCAAAGGTTCATAAAAAATTTAAGATTTAAAATTTATCTTAGAAGCAGGGTTCAATTAAGAGTATATTACAAAGTACTGTATAATCTGATTGTTTAATTTGATGAGATGCACCAGCACTAAATTGGAGTATTGGCAAAAGTATTCACATAAGTAAACACTGAAGAGGATTCCTCTAATCTGACTCGGAATTTTCCCTAAAGACGACATATATAATACTTTTCTAACTGTATGTTTCAGGACAGTGTGAATAAAAACCAGTTGTGGTGTCTGACTGTTATAAAAACCCGACATTAAAGAAATAACATTTGACATATTCGATAACATATCACAGTATACCTGGAATCGCATCACAATTAGTGTTTTCAGTTCTAGTATATTTTAGTGTATTTTGGCGACAGTGCACATTGAGTAATAAGGCCTTGGTGATAATCCGAAAGTGAAATCTATGTTCTGTTTCCATGCTGTTCTGTTTACAGTGCAGCTCCTCAAAAACAATGCCGGTGAACCCTTGACATTAACTTCACCGTCAAGACATCTTTGGGGATATTTTAGATTAACATATGATTTGTACTGATTGTCACACAGTTGAAAGGTCAGTACTGAGACATATATGCAGAGAACATTTAGTAAAATTAATTGTGATGCATGTCCACTTGGTTTCAATGATCCGACATTTTGTCCGTCACATGATACACACTGTAGGCATCAACTTGGAATAACATAACAATTCGGAATTAAAGTTGTTGCGCTCTTTCTCAGGAATTTGCGTGATCGTATCTGGCAATATAGAGTGTATGCTGAAACAAAAATCGCATAATAATACAACAATAATTGAAGGAAAACATTGATTTTACATATTCGATAACTATTCATGAATATGTCTAAAACTAAAACCAGATTTGACTTAAAAGATTTCTAAATATATTGCAATACAAACAGTCAAAGGATATAAGATGTATATTTGTATCGTAATTCTGAAACAAAGGAGAGAAATGTATTCAACTTAAAATATTCTGGAAATGTAGCAAATATTTATGAATGTGGATGCACAAAATGATCTAAAACAGAAATTAAATATATAATAATAATAATAATAATAATAATAATAATAATAATAATAATATTAATAGTAATAATAATACAAAAATAATAATAATAATAATAATAATAATAATAATACAATATATATATATATATATATATATATATATATATATATATATATATATATATATACCTATTAATTGATCAACAAAAGGGGGTGATAAAGGTAAAAATAATGAAGAAAAATATAATTCTCTTTATATCAATGCTTTAATTGTTACATTGGTTATTTTTACAAAAGAAACTTTAATTCTGGAAGGTAAGCCATAATTGTATAAAAGTGAAGAGAAAAAAAATAAAGTCATATATAATTAAAGACTATGGATCAGTATAAATGACCATCTAAAAATATCATACACGATAACTCTATGGAAAGCTTACATGCCAGATTGTTACAACTGCCAATAGAACTCAGAAAAATGGAATAGTCTATGGGAAACTTACAGACCAGATTTCTACAATAAATATTAAAACTCAAAGAAATGGAATAGTCTATGGGAAGCTTACATACCAGATTTCTACAATTATCAATACAACTCAAAGAAACAAAATAGTCAATGGGAAGCTTACAGAACAGATATCTATAGTTACCAATAAAATTAACCACTCTGGTGGCCTAGTGGTTAGAGCATCTGCCGCAGACACAGGAGGTTGTGGGTTTGATCTTTGGCCAAGTCATAACAAAGACTTACAAAAATGGCACTAACAGCCGCTTGGCTTGATCATCAGCATTAAGAAGTTAGTGTTAAGTGTTATAAACTGCCTCACTGCAGACATCATATAAATATGACTGAAACACTGTTAAAGCTATGTTTAAAATCCTAATCAAATAAACAAACTAATACAACTCATAAAAACAGAGTACCGTATGTTAAGCTTTCAAATAAGATTGCTACATGTACCAATACAACTTCAGAGAAAAGGAATAGTCTGTGGGAAGCTTACAGACCAGATTGCTACAATTACTAATACAACTTCAGAGAAAAGGAATAGTCTATGGGAAGCTTACAGACCAGATTGCTACAATTACCATTAAAACTCAGAGAAATGGAATAGTCTATGGGATGCTGATGGACCTGATCGCTACAATTACCAGTACAAATTGGAAAATTCTTATATACTTGATAATTGATAGAAACTATGCTAATGTGAATATATATTACAATATAGATGGCCAAACAATAATATTGATAATGTTTCATAAGAGCTTCTGAATAGGAAACAAATTTTTCTCCCTCTGTAGTCTTTTCTGTTTAAGTCTGTGTGTGTTTTTGTTATTTTAAAATTCAGGTGTATCATATGATGTCTACTTTATGACAGTCTATAACAATGTCTAGCACTGGGATATCATGCAGCATATATCTGGGATATCAAATTACAACTTTCATTTATTCTAACAAACCCTGGAGTAGTCAAGTTTGTATTCATTCTAACAGAGCCTGGACAAATCACCATTCACTGTAACAAGGTTTGGAATAATCATGTCAGTAATCACAGTAATAAGGCCTGGAAAAATCGAGTCAGTAATCACTGTAACATAGCCTGGAATAATCATGTCAGTAATCACATTAACAAGGCCTGGAAAAATCGAGTCAGTAATCACTGTAACATAGCCTGGAATAATCATGTCAGTAATGTTGATCCCCATAGGTATCTTTTTGAATCAGGGCTGTCCAGTTTTGGGCTTTGCCACATTTATTAAGAGAAAGAAGGGACTTTCAGGGACCTTTCATATCTGCAGGACACTTGTTTCTATAAATGTTTGTAAAGACCTACAGGGTTTTTCTGGGGAATATCAGGTATGGCATATGCTCCTGGGCTTGCAAATCTGTTAAAATAGATGGAATAACTTCATTAGATTGTATTCACTGGTACACATGTACAATCATTTGTCTTAATGACAAATTAAAAAACTTGATTCAAGGACGATGCATTATTTTATTTTCAGATCTCTTCAACTCATTAAGCTTTAAAAAGGATAATGAACTGAAACTTATGCTTGCTAACTTGAGTTTTTTGGGGGTACTTTGCTATTTCATTTGAAGTATACCAGGAACTCAATAACCAGCATACCTAGTGTTTAATGTGCAGCACTGGCAGTGAGTTTTGACACTTCTTGTTTCATCAGTGTGACGGAAGAAAATAAAAGGTTACTTTTGTTTTCTAGCAGGCAAAACTTTTCATACTGGCTTACTTAATACAGTATGCAAATTTCCAGAAATGTATGACATTCATTCTTTTCACATCATGCATTTATTCAAGGAAATTCTAAGTTTAATTATTTTAACATTATTCAACATATTTGCAAGGATCCATAAGATTCATTACCTCATATTACTTTCATTCACTCAGGTTCTTGTTATTTTGTCTGTCTTTGAGTATTATATACAATTTGCTCCTGATTGCTGTCATCTACTTGCAGGGTGATGTCAACCCACTGCAGATTGTGTCTTTCCTTTCATGTCCACATTCCAAGTACATGGTACAGATGAGCCACATTTAATGTAAAAGAGCAGTCAGATTGTCAGCATTCTTGGCCTCATACATCTTCTGTAGGGTCTGGTCAGAAATTGGGTCTGATGCCCTCAGTTTGTTGCCTTTTCCAAACTTTTTTAGATCCTTCAGCTTCATTTTTAGAACAGATCTACTCTCGTCAAATTTAATGTCATTTATTACGGAAACACCATACGACTTTGTATGATATCATACCTCTATGGAAACACCATATGACTTTGTGTGATATCATACCTCTATGGAAACACCATATTACTTTGTGTGATATCATACATCAATGGAAACACCATATGACTTTGTGTGATATCATACCTGTATGGAAACACCATATGACTTGGTGTGATATCATACCTGTATGGAAACACCATACGACTTTGTATATCATACCTCTATGGAAACACCATATGACTTTGTATGATATCATACCTCTATGGAAACACCATATGACTTTGTGTGATATCATACCTGTATGGAAACACCATATGACTTGGTGTGATATCATACCTGTATGGAAACACCAGACGACTTTGTATGATATCATACCTCTATGGAAACACCATATGACTTTGTATGATATCATACCTCTATGGAAACACCATATGACTTTGTATGATATCATGCCTCTAAGTGATGATGGTTCAAATTCATCACATCATGACAGATAAGATGACGTGAGAAATGTGCTGGTTTAGATCTGATGGTGGGATACACTCTGGGAATCTTTGTTACCCTTCACTCTGAGAAAAAGCCATGAACAATTTCAAGTCATGTTCAGCTTTTTCTTTGTGTTGATATTTGCCTGTTCTTCCAAGAAAACATCTTCAGAAGTCACTTTCCTAAATTGGTCACATTGAAAGAAATGTTTTGGCTGTATCATTTAACAGTCTTTCTCTTCAAGATTTTCATCATCACTTGTCACATATGACAGTAATAGTTCTACTGCAATTTCATCAGTACTCAGTTTTTCCATTTTAATTTTGGTTGCCATAGAGATGACAATGATATGTACATAGAAGAAAGTTGTTCACTGACAGAGTTTATAGGGAGCTAAGTATGTTCTGACCCAGACAAAGGAGTTCCTATAGTGAAAACATTATTAAAACATTAAAAAAAGACCTTTTTATGGGTCTCCCATGGGGACAAATGTTGAAATGTATGATGTTGATTGATCAGCATGTCAATGCAGCATTCACTGGCTTGCCTGCTCTTGCAGGTATGACATGAAAAAAATATACAAAGTTAAACTCTTTGTATTTTATGATGAAAATTAAGTTGTACTCTGATAACCATACATTACAGAATACAAAATATTTCTAGAGAATGCAATAAATGAATGTTACTATTTGATATTGTAATATATATTAATGGTTTCATCATGTAACATGTATAATGTGTGATGATGAAACTAACATGTATACTATTTGATATTGTAATAGATATAAATGGTTTCATGATGTAATATGTATAATGTGTAATGATGAAACTAACATGTGTACTATTTGATATTGTAATATATATAAACGGTTACATGATGTAATATGTATAATGTGTGATGATGAAACTAACATGTATACTATTTGATATTGTAATATATATAAATGGTTTCATGATGTAATATGTATAATGTGTGATGATGAAACTAACATGTATACTATTTGATATTGTAATATATATAAATGGTTACATGATGTAATATGTATAATGTGTGATGATGAAACTAACATGTATACTATTTGATATTGTAATATAAACGGTTTCATGATGTAACATGTATAATGTGTGATGATGAAACTAACATGTATACTATTTGAAATTGTAATATATAAAAACGGTTTCACGATGTAACATGTATAATGTGTGATGATGAAACTAACATGCATACTATTTGATGTTGTAATATATATAAATGGTTTCATGATGTAACATGTATAATGTGTGATGATGAAACTAACATGTATACTATTTGATATTGTAATATATATAAACGGTTTCATGATGTAATATGTATAATGTGTGATGATGAAACTAACATGTATACTATTTGATATTGTAATATATATAAACGGTTTCATGATGTAACATGTATAATGTGTGATGATGAAACTAACATGTATACTTTTTGAAATTTTAATATATATAAATGGTTTCATGATGTAACATGTATAATGTGTGATGATGAAACTAACATGTGTACTATTTGATATTGTAATATATATAAATGGTTTCATGATGTAACATGTATAATGTGTGATGATGAAACTAACATGTATACTATTTGAAATTGTAATATATAAAAACGGTTTCACGATGTAACATGTATAATGTGTGATGATGAAACTAACATGCATACTATTTGATGTTGTAATATATATAAATGGTTTCATGATGTAACATGTATAATGTGTGATGATGAAACTAACATGTATACTATTTGATATTGTAATATATATAAACGGTTTCATGATGTAATATGTATAATGTGTGATGATGAAACTAACATGTATACTATTTGATATTGTAATATAAACGGTTTCATGATGTAACATGTATAATGTGTGATGATGAAACTAACATGTATACTATTTGAAATTGTAATATATAAAAACGGTTTCACGATGTAACATGTATAATGTGTGATGATGAAACTAACATGCATACTATTTGATGTTGTAATATATATAAATGGTTTCATGATGTAACATGTATAATGTGTGATGATGAAACTAACATGTATACTATTTGATATTGTAATATATATAAACGGTTTCATGATGTAATATGTATAATGTGTGATGATGAAACTAACATGTATACTATTTGATATTGTAATATATATAAACGGTTTCATGATGTAACATGTATAATGTGTGATGATGAAACTAACATGTCTACTTTTTGATATTGTAATATATATAAATGGTTTCATGATGTAACATGTATAATGTGTGATGATGAAACTAACATGTATACTATTTGATATTGTAATATATGTAAACGGTTTCATGATGTAATATGTATAATGTGTGATGATGAAACTAACATGTATACTATTTGATATTGTAATATATATATATGGTTTCATGATGTAACATGTATAATGTGTGATGATGAAACTAACATGTATACTATTTGATATTGTAATATATATAAACGGTTTCAAGATGTAATATGTATTATGTGTGATGATGAAACTAACATGTATACTATTTGATATTGTAATATATATAAACGGTTTCATGATGTAATATGTATAATGTGTGATGATGAAACTAACATGTATACTATTTGATATTGTAATATATATATATATATATATATATATATATATATATATATATATATATATATAAATGGTTTCATGATGTAATATGTATAATGTGTGATGATGAAACTAACATGTATACTATTTGATATTGTAATATATATATATATATATATATATATATATATATATATATATATATATATATATAAATGGTTTCATGATGTAATATGTATAATGTGTGATGATGAAACTAACATGTATACTATTTGATATTGTAATATATAAACGGTTTCATGATGTAATATGTATAATGTGTGATGATGAAACTAACATGTATACTATTTGATATTGTAATATATATAAACGGTTTCATGATGTAACATGTATAATGTTTGATAATGTAACATGAATACTGTTTGATGATGTAACATGTGTACTAGTTCATGATGTAATCTATATATTGTTTGATTATTTATCAATATACTGTTTGGTGATGTAATATGTATTATGCTTCAATGATGTAATGTGTATATTGTTGTATGATGTAATATATATGCTATTTGATGATGTAAGAATGCATAATGTTTCATCTTTAATGATTCAGTATGTATTGTTATTAGTTATGTAATACATATTTGGTTTAAAGCATATCCTGTATGATGCAATATTTATGCTGTTTGTCTTAATTATTGACATACAAGTTTATTATATTTTGTTTTATATTACAAATCTTTGTTATGTCTTCACGGTGAAAAAATGACCTTATGTTATTCAAACATAAATTGCTATACAATTTAAGGACTGTTTTTCTGATTATTGCAAGTGGACTAAGTATAGAATTGGTTTTATAGATGTGGCCGTAAGGTATAAATATAGACTAGGTCTAATAAATGTGGTCAAGGAGTCAAAATGTGGCCCAAGGGGTCACAATGTAAAATAGGTCTATAAATGTGGTCAGGTGGCACAAATATAGAATAGGTCTTACAAATGTGGCCAAGGTTCCCAAATATAGAATAGGTCTTACAAATATGGCCATGTGACACAATATGGAATAGGTCTTATAAATTTGACCAAGGTTCCCAAATATAGAATAGGTATTACAAATGTGGCCAAGGGTCAAAATGTATAATAGGTCTAATAAATGTGGCCAAGTGCTCTAAACATAGAATAGGTTTAATAAGTGAAACATGTTCCTATACATGAGATACATCTGTTTACACATATTTCATCAGTAAAGTTGGTTACAGTTTGTGAGATTACATGTTAGCATCATGTTATTGTTTCATAACATTCAGGATTTATATTTTTCAATAATGATGAATATAATCATGTATGCAGTTGGGTGTGTTTGTTAACTTACCTCCCCTAGAACGCAATACTGTATTAACTACTCTGTTATGGTCATGATGTAAATGGATATCACAACTTAGATAATTTTCAAATTTTAGAGTTATCTCCCCTTCAACATAATTCTATAATGACTGCACTGGCTTGGGCAATATGTAAATGGTGGTTTTGTACAGTATCTTTTTGCACAGGGTTAGACATTTTAAGAAATGGCAGGTTTTCTTCCTAAGTTATAATGACCTATTCAAATAGACTTTAGGTATTGTTGAAGAACTTTTAATTGCCTTAATTGTTCTGCATGACTGGGTTATGTTTAGGTTATAGAGTATACAGCTTGGAGACATGATCAAACTATGCTCTTTGAAAACCAGTTATGATACAGACAAGGACACACGCACACACACATATATATGTGTATATATGTGCACATATATAAAGAGGCGAATAGAGGGAGAGAGACCATTGTAATATACATATTGTCAAGTGACAACTATACATCACATGGCCTCTTGTAGGATTTTGTAAGTGCCGGATAGCAGGATGGATGGAATATCATTTGAGAACGGGATATTACACAGGAATTAAGTACTGCAAAAACAAACAACAGGCAACCTAAATGGTGTACAGAAGTATTTCCAAGTATGTTTTGAATCGCATGTTAATAAATGACAAAGAATTGATGCATATGAAAGTATTTATTCATAATAAATATAGGTCTAAGACACTGTGCTAAAACACAGTACAAAATAAAGTTATTTAGACAAATCTTAACTCCTTGTTTACTTTATGTCTGAATGTTAATTATGGAAAAATATGTACTCTAATCTGTCTTTCACGGTGTGAAAAAAATAATTTGTACTTAGCTAAAGAAAGCAACCCTCGTTGAACCAATTTCATCAAATCCTAGGGCACTAGGTTTTCTACATTATCAAGCAACTTATTTCGTGTATAATATCAGGAAATGTGCTTTGTATGAAACATTGATTTTTCATGAAACATTATTGTCTTGATTTAAAGTACATGTATACTAGTGAATTACAAATATATTGATATTATGTCTGAATGTTAATTATGGAAACATGTACTCAAATCTGTCTTCACAGTGTGAAATAAATAATGTTTACATAGCTATAAAAAGCAACCCTCACTGAACCAAATCACACCAAATCCTAGTGCAATAGATTTTCTACATTATCAAAAAACTTATTTCGTGTTTAATATCAGGCAATGTGCTTTGCATGAAACATTGATTTTTCATGAAACATTATTGTCCCGATTTCAAGTACATGTATACTAGTGAATTAAAAATATATACATTTCTCCCATGCTACACTGTTATTTCTTTTATCATGGCAATATAACATATATGGATCAATTTTAGTAGAACATTGAATGCTTGACAATAGCAACCATTGTAACCTCAATCTATACTGATTCAGTTTACATGCAGATTACAACTGAAATTCAATGACTATTCCCTAGAATGTCTGGGGCGAATAGCGCATTATAACATATAGTATATGTTTTGAATGATTCAACTATACAAAAATTAGAGCAAACGTCATGACTGGATGTGATAGAGATATACCTTAGACCTTATAGCTCTACAAAAAGGCTTCATGTGGTGTCAGTAGACTAGACTAGCGTACCTCCTAAGTGTGTTGTTGTTTGTCCTTGGAGTACAAAGACGACTTATACATTTTTAACAGGTTTAGTTTATGTTAGAACGTAGGAAGTAATCTGATCAATTTGTTCTCTGCTCTGAACGTTTTGTGGCAGAATATGCTGCTTGATCAAAACAGGAAATGCTCAAAATTGTTTGATTTATACTGCTCACTCATCTGCACTACCACTGCATGTCAAAATTAATTTTTTTTGTATTGGAATGGCACCAGTATACAGTCCAGGTTTCGCAGTCACACAGCAGGTCAGCAACACAATAATTTTGCAGACCATTAGTTTTATTCGCAGGCTGATGCCTTTGCTCCCAGATTCACAGATGTATGCATTTGTTCTCCTACACATTAGCGTATAGTGTGCCAAAGGCTGAGATTGCATTCAATATTTTAGCTTTGCTGCATCGATTTCATCTGAGCATGACAGCATACTGCCACGGTTGGCAAAATTATCCACTATTTGGATGACCATGTAACTAACTGATAGTAGCTGCTAAGAATGGTTTTCCCAGTATGCAATGGTGCAACACATTTATGTTCTTAATATTGACTGTGACACCACAATAATCACAGGCAGAAAATAAATGGTCCATACTCTATTGCATGCCAGGCTTAGATTGGCATTCAGAGAACAGCCGACAGCTTTGAATAGATAACAAGCAGTCATTTCCTATAACTATGTCATTGCTTGTATTCTCCTCAGATATAATATATTGTTGTAGGTCCGGTATCTGATGTTGATCCTAGTGTCCTTATCAGAGACCGTTATGCTGGAGACAGAGCCAATATGTAGCCTTGTGTGAAGAACATGTTACAGGGAATGTTTTGGATGAATCACTGAGCAGTTGTCCATGAAGAGTGGGATCATGTCATCATGGAATCGCTAAACCAATATGATGAAGTTACCTCTCATATAGACAAATTACATGATCTTCCAAAGGCCATTAGCATTGTGTATTACGTTTTTGTCAGGTTTACAGAGGCGTTTATGAAGGGGGGCCCGTTTATGTTATTTTACATCGAGATGACGAGCTTTAAATATCATGTTTGTGGTCCTCGTTCCTATCTAATGTTATTATATTGGCTTTATACTTGTACACATGGACGTTGGGTAAGTCCATATTGACGGGCACATTTTGGTCAGTTAATAATCCATGTTATGATTTATGTGCAAAACTGCAGCTTTGTATAATTTTGCTTCATGCCATTTTTCATCTTACAGGTTAATTGCTTTTTACATTTCTGTACGATTTGGAGGGTCAGCAAGAAATATATGGAGTTCCAGCTGAGAACGTCAATCAGTTGAATTTTCACCGATAGATGATTGTTGATTCAAAATGTTTATAGAGTGTGCTGCCTATATTTAGTATATTTTCTATGTCAGTGAGCAGTCTGGGGAAGTCAACTCTCACAAACGTATATAATCTTGATACCGTGGTCCATATATTGTTATCAGAGGATAGTACAAGTTCTTGGTGTCATTGTTAACTGCGTATAATAAATCAAGTATGCACTGTGGCTCATCTACGAGTCATTCAACTCTATGAGTTTGACTTAGACTGCAATATGCTACAGAAGTTGCCTTCTTAGATGATAAAGTGATGTCTTAAAATCTGGCCTTTTGGACCCAATGTTGTCCTTATAGTTGCTTTCATGTGGTGGCATCGTTCTCGTCAAACAAGACTTGACTGTTGTGTGTGACAGGACCGGGCGTATTGGGTGTAGCGGAGCGTATCTGAATAATGCTCAGTTTTCATCAACATTCCTGGAGCTTGCTTAAATTGTTTCTACTCGGATGCGCCTTTCTTCAATAAACAAACGTTTTCTCTTTCCCCTGTTTCATTTTGGATATCTTGGGCTTTTGGAGGTGTTCTTAACCGTGTTGTTAACTAATAGGTCGAATTTAGTTAGTGAGCTTGGAGACTATTAAGGTGTGGTCATTCCATCACTCTGCACTTCTCATGGTTTTGGTCTTTCATGCAACCTGTTTGCTGCTTCTTATGAGAATGACAGTCAGTGAGATTCCAGATCTTGCAGCTCGGGTGCATCCAATACCTCTTATGTTATTATTCCAGCTGGAATACTGTTTGGTTCATCAGAAGGTCATTTTCAGCACACGTTCAAGTTATGAGCCCGTTAATGTTGCATTTGCTGAACTCGTGTTTGCCTATGATGCAATGCTAGGTCAGGTGATATCTGCCAACTATAGTATTGAAGTCACCAAGGATGATAAACTTTTCAGACTTAGGTAGCTTTGTGGTAAGAGACCCTATGTCTTCATAAATTATGATATTGATCTCATTTGCATTGTCCACGGCAGGTACGTAGGTACTGATGGTAATTATATGCCATGTTTAAATATCATCTGCAGTTCATTAATATTCAGACCCTTCTAAAGGGTGAACCTGCTGAATATGTGCGCTTTGGTGCCAACAAAACACCAATTTCACAATGCACTTCTTTATTTCTGACTCCAGAATAAGGTGTAGCCGGTAGTGCAAAACCTGTTTTTTTATAAAAAAATAAAACGCATTGCTAATCAATAAATCAGTTCATGTGTTGTTCCTTTACGCTCGGAGAACAGCTTATTATAGTTAAGGGATTCATCCACCAGCCAACTTTACAAGTTTGCTAAAACCTTCATAATGTCTTTATTTTACAAGAATGTTATCATATTTTTAAAAAAAACTCCAATACACCGTTTAGTCTTCTAGAATGTAGATAAGCTACGTACTTATATGTGTAATTGTGCAAATTGTGTATATATTTTCACAGTAAATTCTGGTTTGGTCAGCGTGACACGTAACGACTAAGAGATTGTTGTAGCCTATATACGAAAAATACCACGCCCGTCAAATACCCCTCCCCCGCTAAGGTGGCCCCGGCAGAGTTATACAAAATACTTACAAAAGTGGTACTAACAGCTGTCTTGCTTGGCTCTCAGCATTACGAGGTTAGTGATAGGACTGGTCGGCCTGGTGTCAGGATAATGTGACTTGGTGGGATATCATGCTACATGTCTGCGCCATGATGCCTCAGTGCTAGAGATCACTATAAACTGCCTCACTGCAGACACCGTAGCGATATGACTGAAAAATTGTTAAAGCTACATTAAAATTCCTATTTAGATAAACAAAACATAAACAAACCCCTTCACCCGAAAGAAATGACATGCCGTGCCTACATTGGATGCATCAGTGATATTTAGTTGTGACCCGCTGGTTTAACGGCGGGACAGAGGACGGAAATCTCAATGTGTGGTTAAAAGAAAGTGATAAATGTTGGGTAATCTCGCGCCATTTTGAAACAGGTGGCATACAATTAAATTTTCTAGAATAATTATTAACAAAGGCGGACTAGAGAGAATTATTCTGACTTCGGTGAGATTGTTAAAACGTTGCCTGTTAGATAAAGTTAATCCTGACTGCTAAACTAACGAGTGAGATCCAGTACAAAGTATGGTTTCATTCATCTGCAATATGCTAAGTAAAGTAGATTTATAATGATTTATTTAATACACTGTTTTTAACTTATTCATCAATTATCCGTGAGGTCAAAAGTTATTGGTTTGCTTGCATTTTAACAGAACACTATATGGCGTGTATATTGTTCTAATCTGCTCGAATTTATATGAATGTGTTCAAACTACTTCGTCTAGATGTAATAGGATTCATGCATATTGAGAAGTTGTTGTATTACTCGGATAAGAATGAATTCATTGATTTTAATTATATATATATATATATATATATATATATATATATATATATATATATATATATATATATATATATATATATAAGCTAATAATTGGTGTTACCATGACAATGGTTTTGAGCAAGTAATATCGTTAAGCACTTATAATCGAACGTGTTGTCATATGATTCTCGTGTAGACCCTGTTCGTTCAAGCTAGCGATTTATATTCCATAGTATGAAGTAGTTTATCTATGAAGTCTAGTTATGTAATTGGTCCAGTTAGAAATGCGAGTAGCTACAAGCAGAAACCAACTCTGATTTCTTATTAATATAATTCGGTGTACATGTCAGGCTACGAGTTGAATACATTATCATAGTTATGCTGAGTTATAATAAACGATGTCTGACATAACAAGAGTGGGAATAGAGGTAAAGACGGGAATTAGAACAGCGTTGACCTGTCACCAACAATGATTTAGAAATGACTGGGAACAGCCACGTCATGCTGTCATGCCGAAAATTTAAGTTTGTTTTATCTACTGGGATGAGATTTGTTATATTGATATAACAGATCATCCAGCTAAATTTGTATTGATTATAGAATTATATTTAGCAGAGAAAGTGTATCCCTGAAAACATCATGTTCAGTTTCTTGCTTTAAGAAGTTGATTAAATTGTTATATTTTACATACGCTTGTGTTTTATCTATTATATCTTTGCTCATATCTGTGTAATTTCATCCATTGGTTTCATATTAATTATTCTATCATAGCAATAATATCTTGGTCGATCATCGCCTAGATATCAATAACTCAGGAAATGACTCAAAATACTTTTACAATTTTGTTATATTTACGGCCCAATTATAATCGTATAACAAAGTTTGAACTCGTTATATTTCAGATGTTGAGCATGTGTTGAGCGAAAAGTACACTCGTGCGTATGTTCGAAGGCAAAGAACAGGCATCTTCGTGAAGTGATAGAGGCTCTACGTTAATTATTTTAATGAAAAACGTATCCATGGAAAAGCCATCAAATAATTCACGATTCGAAATTTCAAATCAGTTGTGTTTGTGAATAAATGATAATATGATATAGAATTAACCAATCCTCTTGTTTTGTCTGGGGCTTTGGAGTTGATTTTCAGTACATATTTTATATAATCATTTTTTTAGTTATTAATATGTTCAGTATGATTAAGTACATGTATAAGTAATTGGGATGGATAATTGCAATAGCCAATATTTGTCATATATAAACTAAACTATTTAATCTCCCCCCCCCCCTCTCTCTCTCTCTCTCTCTCTCTCTCTCTCTCTGAAAAGGTGCAAAACACAAAAACACATGCCACATAGTTTGATTCTTGAACAGGATGTATTTATGAGGACAGGTTTAACTTTTACCATTCTTTATAAGCCATATGTGCCACTGGAACGCACACACAATCGAACTTCAAATAAAATATCAAACATATTTATACCTTCCAAAACTCAAGAATGCCAATGTATGTATGTGTGTGTGTCAGAGTGTGTGTGTTGGAGGTTGGAGCAGTACATATTTTACATTTTTATAAGAACTCAGTTTCCGCTTAACACATGGGTCTCACACTCGGAAATATATTTGCATACAATGCCAACTATTTCTACATGAAACCTAGATTATAATGGCGGAGACATCACAAGTGTGATTTTAACGTGCCAGTACAATATCTTATATGAAGATGATCATGTCCATATTGATTATATAATAAGTTACAAGGGCTTCAGTAATACACTGTATTTATTGTCAACACCACATATATTTATGATTTGCTTCACATTCTGTTGAGGCCCCGAGTGGCCGAGTGGTCTAAAGCGCTCACCACCGTTACTGATCACTGCCATCTCACTTCTGTCAGCGTGGGTACGAATCTCAGGCTCGGCTAATGTAGATATGTGAGAAAGCTTGCCTGTAGGTTCTCGTCGGTTGCTGGTTCTTTCCGGGGTTTTCCTGGGTTCTTCGTCAACCAATAATTCTAGCCGCCATGTAATGCCTATATTGTGCTGAAAAATGGCGTTCAACCCTACAACAACAACATCACATTGTGCATTTACAACTATTTGTTACATCTACATGTTATCACATTTTTTGGTCTCGTTTGCGCTGCCCTGACTATATATATATATATATATATATATATATATATATATATATATATATATATATATATATATATATATAGACTGTATTACGAGATGGAATTTACACCTGACTGCTTGCGAATCATTCATAACAACGACTTAGTAAATCTATACCTCAATGGATTGCTTTGTGTTGTATTTGGTATGTTGCTATTACCACGAGAATATAATGTAATAAACCAGTCGCAAGTCCCCTTTTTTGAGTACAGGTACATTAAAATGACTGAAATTATATGCTGTATTACAAATATATTATCGTAGTTCAATCTTGCACTATTATACAATTTAGTGGATTAATTAAATTGGTAGCTTTAATGATTGAAAGTAGGGCGTTGTTTTAGTTCCAATGATATCCTTTCGGAAATATACGATATGTTAACAGTCATACATACCGTACTGAAACATGTACATATAGTAAGTCATTCGTTGCTTTACTGCTTCTTTACTGAGAAAATATATGACAGCTTGGTATGTGAAAATGTCAAAACATGTTAATGATATTCAAAACCATCTACATGTATATAGTTTATAGTACCAGATTTAAACAGAAAACTATATCACAAGCCGGTAAGAATGGAACACCTAAATTCATATATATATATATATATATATATATATATATATATATATATATATATATATATATATATATAGAGAGAGAGAGAGAGAGAGAGAGAGAGAGAGAGAGAGAGAGAGAGAAAATTTGTTCAAAGTTTAATATAGTGCATAAGGCACATACTGATTCTTTCAGCTGTCTTGTTAAACTTAAATATTTAAAATAGCTCGTTCCTGTAAAACAAATGCATGCAAAGAAAGAGGGGTTGGTGGCATTGTTGGTTCAGTATAAAGCCACTAGTTGCACAAGGAATTAACTTTAATACCTAAGTCAGAATCTTACGGACATCATTTCAACAAAAAACAATAGTTAGTTTTTATTTGTATCTTTAATGTAGTTTAATTATTATTTCTTTGCAATAGATCATTGTCGAAAATTTGCCAATATTTGCTTCAAGTTGTAATTATTGTGATAAACTAGCATTTATATATTATCACTATTTATTAACTACCGTCAAGTTTGGGAATTCTGTGATACACCCCATCTATTCAATCCCATCCCATAGTGTCACGTTGCAAACACTGTAATATGCTGTAGCTATTATTCCTCTTATTTAGTGTCATATATGGGAATAGCGTGATATGCTGCATCTGTTCATCTTCATAATTTGGAGTAAAGTTAGATAATATATATTGTGCATGAACACATCCATCCATCAACACACACACACATACACACACACACACACATACATACATACATACATACATACATACATACATACATACATACATTACTTATACAGTATTCCATTGGTATATAATACCTCATTTCAAGTTGGTCACTTTTTGTAAGTGGTGGGTCTGGTTATTTATCTAATTTCTTATATCATCAGCTGTGTTCTAATGAGGGTGTACTGTATGTGGACGTCCATTAATTATGTCAACAATTTTTAAGCAATTCCCCCTCCCCCCCATGTCAACAACTGTCAAACTTTCAGAGACCCCCTAATACAATTATGTCAATTTTTTACCCCCCCCCCCCCTCCAAAAAACCTAACAATATTTTTTACGGATGGCTTTAATGCTAAAATAAGAATTATGGAAATTAAAAGGTCTACAAATAATGGTAATACATTGTTGTTTTTTTGTAAACTTGTTTAACATATTTCAAATCGACTATAGCACTTTGAATTCATGAAAAATTCTCGACTTTTATATTCTAGCTTTTATCATCTTCCCATTTTCCGATTTCTGAGTTTTTGATTTTATCAAATTTATTGTAAAAAAAATAACATTGTTGACGTCAATTTCTCTTAAACTCCCTTCCATGTCAACAATTGTCAAACTTCTTCAAACCGCCCCCGCCCCCCCCCCCCCCCCATTTTGTTGACATAATTAATGGACGACCCCTATCAAGTATCCGTTCTTAAATCGTGGAATAAAGAAATTTGACTGACCTAAATTTGCTTCACAGGTACATACATTGTCAAAAGGATATATCAGTTTCCTCATATACCCATACCTGTCTGGATAAAGCCTGTACCTGTCTGAAAACATTATATACATGCCATACTTTATGCATCAATGGATCTTTGTGTACAGCTTTTGTTAAAATATATAGTGTTATAGTGTTATTATTTGGTCCAATGAATAGCATAGACTCTTGTATGTCATCACTTAATTCATCATTAAATCAAATCATGTAGTGTTATAGTGCTATTATTTTGTCAAAGTGCCATCACATAATGCAACACTCTATATGTGTACATGTATATAGTAATATTAAAATGATAAATTTAATGTTAGAACGTTTTGAAAATCTACTTTGCCTTTACATTAATATAATGATTGCTCCCCTACTGAGTCGCTGTCATTAAAAAGCTTACTAGTTTTTACAATGTGATAAGCGTTCTGAAGGCTGCAAGTCCGTAAACAATGACAAGTACTCAAAGTGTATTTCTGTAGATGCGAACGGATCCTCGGGGGAAATATAGTTCTGGCTAATCGACAAAGAACAGGTAATAACACAGATTTGCCTGTTTATGAAAATGAAGAACCAGTGACGTATAACTAAACAATGGGTGATCAAAAGGTAAGACATAGTACATGTTGATTTTGTTTATATGTAGCCTTGTAGGACTAGACTGAAGCCGAGTAAGTTTTGGATCTTCTTTCCCTTTGCAATGAAAGAGATTTTATTTCTTTAACAGTAGTGTATACTGTCCCAGCTACAAAACCAATACAGCCTACAAAGTAAATGACTGGTTTGTGGATCCTGATTTTAATTATTTATATTTATTTGCCTCATGACGTTTGTTTCAAGCAATAGGTGTAACATTTTCTTTCTTCTCCAAAACGTTCCTTCCTTCCAAGGTACATACAGGATCCATGTTTGTCTTGTGTTTTACACCTCCATATAAATAGTACTCAATTAACAAAATAGTTAATTACACTTTAGAACAGGCAACACTTATACTGTTTCTTAACTTGGAGAGTTTCCATACCCAATCTGGCTTCCAATATATATATATATATATATATATATATATATATATATATATATATATATATATATATATATATATCTGACAGCATTTGTTTCTTGACCTGGAGAGTTTCCATACCCAATCTGGCTTCCAATATATATATATATATATATATATATATATATATATATATATATATAACAGCATTTGTTTCATGACCTGGAGAGTTTCTAGACCCAATCGGGCTTCCATGATCTTATCTTTAACGTCTGACCACCATTTACCAGATCAGCCTTGTTCTGACATCACATATGAGGCTTCTTTCATAGCTCATATGAGCTCTTTGATGGATTTATAAATAAAAACCATTGCAAAGACAGCTGCCTAATGGTCACCTTGCATAATCTAAGATAATTGAATGGAATACTCAGCTTAATAATTGGAAATATATACATGTACCACTCTGAAAGTGAGCTAATTAGTAATGAGTGGTTAATTACTAGTACTCAGTTCTCTAGGTCCTAAGCAAAAACATTGAATTTTGACTTATCACTAAAACATGGGAGATGAGTATGAAAGTCTAGGGTGTCGTCAACAGCTGAACAAAGCCCTGACACTTTAGACCAGTGTAAGAATTAAATCTGAACTTTTCTGTGTTCACTACTTTAAAACTTTGAATTGTATAATGAATTGTATAATGTATATGATGACTTGCAGTCTATACTTTGTTAACCTCTGATTGAAATTGCGTGAAATGCACATATTAATATGAAACAAAAATTCCCATTAAATATATTATGTTATGTCAAACTAAATTATCTTGACATATTTGAGGTAAAAGAAAGAATAAATCAAATCAGTCAAAAATACTAGTCCACATCCCCCTTTTCCCAAACTTCAAATTAAGTATCACCGGTAGATGGTTGGTCTCTGATGCTAACTGACATTCTCATTGTGCATGACAAAAGAAATAAAACAGGCACTTTTGTTGATTATGATATGCTGCATTAATACAGATAAACATAAGAAACCAAAGCAAATATAACTGTTAAGAATAATACTTAATGATTTAATTAAAACATAAATTCATTATTAATTTACTTTTTCATTTTTTAAACATGGCTATCAGTATTTTTTGCAAGATCCTTTCACACCATTTGGCACATTTATTTTTTATGTGCAAAACATAGTAAATTGAAAAGAAGACTAGTTGTTTATTTGTAAATGAAACAAATGTTAGAATTCATCTCAATATTTTGTTTTAATATGTTTTGTAAATCTGGTAATTTATCTTGTCATAAGTTTTGGAAGATTCAGAATCTTCCAAGCAAAGGTTAAATATTCTACTCAGCTTGAGCTGTGTGATGCACATTTATAAGATAGCAATACTGATAATAATGAGGACTTTGTATATCACCTAATCTTTAGAGACTCTAAGTGCTTTCCATGATCTATAATGATATGACCACCAAAAAAAAAAAAAAAAAACACCATGAAATTAGAAAACATTAAAACATGCAGAAAATATTTAAGGTAGGAAACATTATTTGAAGTTTGTTCCTGCAGTCAAAAAGGGTGATTAAATGGATAGCCAGTGTATTGTACAGAGCAGCGCTGAGGTGTGCTCAGATCGTGGTACTCTAAGGATGGTCCGAGCAGCTGTGTGTTGAACTTTTTTAAGTTTCTAGATTAGATATTGAGACAAACCAGACAGAATTGAGTTACAGATTTGTCCAACAGTACTATATATATACATTTAGTGAGCAGATGCCCCATCATGGTCGTATGTGAGAAATTATTGAAATCCATACCCTTTATCCATTCATGCATATATATGCACTCAGTCTAAAAATATCAGATAGACAGTTATGTTTAGGATTAAGGATCTATTTTGAGTGCCTTGGGTGAGAAAATTTGACGAATGTGGGATGTTTTAGTTTTACACAAGCATTTTACAGTCAAACTGTTTATGATAAATCACTTATGGAGAAAACTGACTCACAAGATATGTTGACTTTGAATACATTTTCATTTCTTAGATATATTCATGTATTGGATTTGGAAAGCCTGGCTGTTTAGGACAGGTGATTTCTTAACAGAGATGACTTTTAGACAGATAAGACTTTGTTATCAAATGACTTTACATTTCTTGTTTTCCTTTCTTCATGTAGATGAAGCCTGGTCACCAAGCATCAAGATGAATTCATGTTTGATCATGAAACATATTATGGATACTGGTCAGCTGCTGTGTACATAAGAGCATACCATGCAAATTGATTAATGTATGAAACTCCTCAGGTATGATGTCATGCATTATTTCCTTATTTTACTTAAATGCAAGTCATCTCTTTCCACTGTGTGCTTAATGCTTTATTGCCACTGTATGACTAATGTTAGGTACATACAAGTAATCTCTTCATACTTTGTGCTTAATTTACTTACAGACAAGTCATTTCTTTCCACAGTGTTACTGAAGCTAGTTACAGGCAGGTCAACACTTTAAATTTTATGACTAATGCTTGTTACATACAAGTCATCTCTTCCGAATCCCACTGAATGACTAATGTTAGGTACATACAAGTCATCTCTTGATACTGCATACCTGATTTAGTTACAGACAAGTCATTTCTTCCCACAGTGTAACTGAAGCTAGTTACAGACAAGTCATCTCTTCAGATTGTGTGACTAAAGCTAGTTACATTCAAGTCATGTATTCACATTGTGACTAAAGCCTTCTACATACAAGTCATATATTCATATTGTGACTAAAGCCATTTACATACAAGTCATCTATTAACATTGTGACTAAAGCCATCTACATTACATCATATATTCACATTGTGACTAAATCCATTTACATACAAATCATGAATTCACATTGTGATTAAAACATTTACATACATATCATCTATTCATGTTGTGACTAAAGCCAAGGACATTCAAGTCATATATTCACATTGTGACTAAAGCCTTCTACATACAAGTCATCTATTCATGTTGTGACGAAAGCCATTGACATACAAGTCATGTTTTCACAGTTTTGTGCCAAAAATTTCAAGATCATGAAATAAATAAAACAACTAAAAGCTTGGGAATTATTTTTGCTTTGTTGATTTGTTTCTAAATTGTTGGTGTGTAAATGGTAATTAGGCCAGCACTTGTTACATCTTTGATTAAATTTCAGGAGGTTTTACTTTTTGCTAATAATTTCCTATGGTCTGTTTCAGATGGTATTGAATTAGTAAGAGATAATCAAATATTTTCAATATATTCACTTTAAATTAAATCAGTTTATCTGTATAGTCATACCTACTCATTTTTTGTGATTACAAATCTGAGTGGGACTGTTCTGTTTTGTGTGCATGGGACCATTCAGTTGTGTGAGTTGGTTTAGAATGCATAGGAAATATTACATGTACATGTGCTGGAACATAAAGGTCAAGTCAGAACAGATAAGTGGATTGGTAAAACTGGGACTCAGGAGTTTTGACAAGTCTCTTTAAGTAGAGGGAGGATTCTGACATGATCTTTAGCATGAAAATGGGAAACAAATTTAATTTACAATTTTATTTTATTTTCTGTTATTTTGAAGTACAGTTTATTTTAAGATATTGTCAGTCCTTTCACATAACTTGTTGCCTTTCATACTGTATTTATATGGACCAGAAACATTTCTAGCATTTCTTGGAGTATATTTGTACCAAAAGCAATTTCCCTCAGATACCAAATATAATTTTAGTGTCTACATTGGAATGTGGCAGTTTTAATGCAATTTTGCAGACTCCAACAAAAATTGTGAAATTGTTTCCTGTTAATTCTTGGAATATACATGGTCCTTATGGACTCTGTCGATGCAGTTGCATACAGATGGTTTGATTGTGCTCTAGTCAACATCCGATCTGGCTCCATTCATAAATAGTACATGTATTTTGATACGATACTCTGTAAGGTTCTGACTGTATAATTTTTTTAAATAATTAATATTTATATCCTTAAATATTCAATTAGTTCTGAACTAAACAAGGTACAGTGTAGTTAGAATGCATGTTGTTTTCATTGCAAGTCATCTCCAGAGATTACACTATGTAAATAAGTAAGTACTATACTTACACTTAATTTAGTTTGTTGGCATTTGCTCTGATTTTTTCTATTGCCATATATAGTTATGTTAAATTAAAAAATCTAACATGTTTTTTGACACATGATTAAAAACGTTGTATGAGTAGTTGTTGTTATTGTTGGGTTTAATGCCATTGTTTCAGCACAAGATAGGCTATACGTGGTGGCCAGTATGTGGAGGAAGACACCGGGAAAACACACAAGAACCTACTGGCAAGCTTTCTCACATATCCACATTGGTTAAGCCTGAGACTCAAACCCTTTCAGACAGCTTGTATGAATAAGCACATGGATTAAATGCCAAGCTGTAAATATTAATGTGAATTAACATTCATTAAATCAAACAAAGAAAGCTTGAAATTAGATTTGACGTAGCACAAAACAAAACTTCAGCAAAATATAAAATTAAATGGAATAATTAGTAAACAAGATTGCCATACAAGTTTGGCATAATGAATAACAGTGCGATATAATGTGGACTCAATCAAAATAAAAATTAATATTGGTACATATATGGTAGTTAAAGATCTTGAAAGATTGTTTGGATGTTGTATACAATGCATTAAGCCACATGTATGTTTATTGAGGGCAATTAAAACAAAGCTCAAGGAAGACTTAATGGTTTTATTGTTTGGTAGTAATTAAATTAACAACTATTTGTTTTTTCATGACCTAACATGTTTTGAAACTAAGGAAAATTAATTTTATTTTATGTTCTTGGAGAATACATTATATCTTGCCAAATTCTTTGTTTACAAACTTATTTAAAGCAGTTCAGTCATGTGGTCACAGGCAGTACTGTTGTAAATATAGCATTGGAATCAAGTTGGAAAAAAAGTTTCAACCTAAATTTGTCAATAATAATGCATATGCAGGCCATTTCAGTGAGGGACTAGATACACTCCTTATCATGGGAAGAAAATCTGGGCTGGAAGCATTACATGCATGCATATAAGTTGAGTCCAGCTGCAGTTGTAGATTCAATAGACAATGATCTGGCATTGCTTAATATGACAACATATCTAGGCTTGGGTTTTAAATGAGGACATACAATCATTGTCTGATTTAAATGTAATATCTCATTTACACGCATCAGACATGGGATTCAAAAAGCTCATTACATTGTTTTAGTGTATTGGAAGATGGTTGCCTAATGTGCAGATTTTGCATCAGTAATTGTTCATGAGGTAAAGTGCAGTGGAATGAAAAATTACTAAGCTCTATCACACCAAAGATATGCTATGATTGCAATGGCAAACCTAATCCACACCACAATTACAATAGCCCTTTCAGATATAGTCCACACCATAATTACAATAGCCCTTTCACATATAGACCACACCACAATTACAGTAGCCCTCTCACACTTAATCCACAGTATAATTACAATAGCCCAATTACACTTAATCCACAGCAAAATCAAAATAGCTCAGTCACACTTAAGCCACAGTATCATTACAATAGCCCAATCACACGTAATCCACATCATAATCAAATAAGTTCAATCACACTTAATCCACATTATAATTACAATAGCTCAATCAAACCTAATCCACAGTATAATTACAATAGCCCAATCACAATTAATCCACAGCATAATCAATATAACTTTTTCACACTTATTCCACAGTATAATTACTATAGCCTAACCACACTTAATCTGCATCATAATTACAATAGCCTTATCATACTTAATCCACAGAATACTTAATCCATATGATAATTACAATAGCTCTGCAATGTATAAATAATAGAATCAAACATAATTCAACTGTAAACATTTTATTTGAGATGACTACATCAGATTCATTTTTAAGATACATAATTTAACTTTGTTCATTTTTACAGAATTGGGTTCACCACACATGCTTATATTGGTGGCTGCAGTGAGTTGATAATGTATAGAAAGCTAATACAGACTGCTACAGTCCAAAATCTGTGCAAGGGTGTGTAGTCTCTTTTGTGCCATCCAGGGTGATTTCATTGTTGGAAAGTAGAGGAAATTTTTTAATCTTTGAAGAGTAATGAGCAGTCATATTACCTTAAAGATCTGTTTACAGTCTTAGGATTGAAAATATATGGATCTATATTCACCATGAAATATATTCTGTGTTTTATGATGTTCAGGGAGAATTGATCTAGACCCAGTCGTCTAAAACAGTGAATGACACTGGTGACTTTGTACTTGCCATTCAACTCAAGCTAGAAGACTTCAGAAAGGGTTGCAATGAGCACAGACTAAGGTCGGAAGGACACAGCTCAATTTAAAAATGTTTGTCCGATGCCAGTTATAGAATAGAGTTTGGATCACATGCTTTGTATGTTCTACACATAGTCTGCATGATTTGGAGGAAAAAACACACACAAGTCCTTCATTTGATGGAGGTGATCTGTTAGATATGTTTTTGGAGGATCAGCAAAAAGAACCTTTGCATTGAAAAAAAAAAAGAAGAGATATTCAATTTGTCATAAGGACGGAAATGTATTTTAGATCTGGAAGATGCTATTTTTGTGTGAGGTTACCCAATTCCAGTATGTACTGTTATGTTATGTAAAATGCCAAATGAGTCCTACTCAGTTTGTGCATGACCAATAATTTGTTTATTTTGCTGAATAAAAAATGTAGCTTCTGATCTTGTATTCTTTGTCAAAACCAAATTGGCAGATACAATTCTAATACTGGACCCTTCGAGCTAAAAACTAGCAAGTTTTACATATCATATAAAAATAACATAGGCAAGCAGATAGTGCCATTTCCTTATTTAATTTGGAATCAGTTTTCATCAACCATTGTCAGTACATTATTATAACCCTGTATTAAGATACATATTGTAAGAATCATCAATATATTGCCAACATTTTATTCAGAAAAGAGAAATGTATTTTGTCAAGTTTTGCGATTATGTAATGAAATTTACACATTTAGAATTAAATTAAAATTTATATTTGCTTCACAAATTTTAGTCAGATAAAATGAATTTGCATGGGAGGTAAAATTAACCAAATATAACAATGTGGGCAGACTTTTGTAAAACGAAAGAATCAAAATAAGAAAAGAGCAATTTGACAACCTACATTTTACATAAGGGACTGATCTGTTGATTTCTTTGTACAGATTATGATTACATGATATCATGCTGGAAATATAGATGTATACAATATTACATATAAACTAGTAAACATATTTTCCAATCAAAATATGCTTGACTGAAGATGGGAAATATAGACGTAAACAATATTAAATATAAACTAGTTAAAATATTTTCCAATCAAAGTATGCTTGATTGAAGATGAGAATAAGAACAACAAGGACATTTAAGAACCAGATAAAGAAATTAATAAATAAAACAAATATTATTTTTGAGGATACAGATGTAGTGTATTAGCAAGGAGACCAGTCAACATACCTGGCCATAAGGGCTTATGTCCATCCTACGGCACATATTGTGTTTCATCTGTCAATCAAGAATTGCTTCGTAACACTATCAGTCCATATTTCAAATCAGATTTTGATCAAATTTGGAATATTTGCCTATAACATTATCAACTTGGTTAGGTTCAATAAATAGAATAATTGGTCCATACTAATGAGGACAACTTGCATCTAATTGGATAAACTCATTACCTTTCTAGAGACTTTACTTCTTATCTGATTTTACTAAAACTGTAATATGTGCTCATTTTACTAAAGTCTTAGATGATTTTAGTGGTGAACAAGATCCACACATACAATGACAAGACTGACTGGGCTTGTTTTCACACTAACCATACTAAGGACTGTCCACACATACGAAGACAAGATTGACTTGGCTTGTTTTCACACAAACCATACTAGAGATTATCCACACCTACAATGAGAAGATTGACTGGTCTTGTTTTCACAGTATGAGAACAAGATCCACACATACAATGAGAAGATTGACTGGTCTTGCTTTCACACTGTGAGAACAAGATCCACACATACAATGATAAGATTGACTGGGCTTGTTTTCACACTAACCATACTAGAGACTATTTCTGAACTAGTTTTTATAAGACTTGGTCAGTAGGTTAAATCCTTGATGAGCAAAGCTGCAAGCAAGATCTACTGATATTAATATGAATTTGTGTCTAATTAGTTGAGCTTTTAACTTGGTGAATTGGCTTATATAATCAAGATTTGTAATGCTGTTTGATTATGAGCCAGAGCTGTGAATATTAATAAGGTGATTTAGCAGATGACTTGAGCTGCTTACCAATTTGAGTAATTGTATTTCTGATTTGATAAAAAATGTACTTAGTTGTCATGATTTACGGTTATGTCTGCCTGATTTCTGTCCTGTTTACTTGAATTTAAGTTAAAGACCTGACCTTGTTTACAGATTGGATGGATATTTCCATCTGAAATGATTCACCTCATGGGCACACTGTTGCATAATAGGTCAGTTAAAAATAAAGGATGTGATAAACAATAGATTTTAGTCATGGTCAGATAGAACTTGAGAAGAAACATTTATTTAAATTATTCAGTGAAATTATAAGTGCCCATTTTCTTGGACTAAATACTTCTTTTTGATCATTGAGGACTTGTTTAAAGACAATATGGATTATATAATTGTAATATACCAACAGTATGTGGTACATCAGCTCATTCAAGACTATTGATACATCAATACATTGAAGACTATAGTAAATTAGAATAGTAAAGACTATTTGATACATCAATAAATTGAAGACTATAGTGAATTAGAACAGTCACGTTTATTGGAAACTTTAAAAACTTTCTATACATTTGGACGTCTGATAAATCATTTATGATTACTTGAGATTTTTAATTCAGAATGCTTGATTTAATTTTGAATTTTCACTATGTAATCTACAGAAAAATTATTTGTGGAATTTTATTGAACTTTTTTGATTCACTTTTTGTTTTTTAATTTATTAACACAGTTTGTGTTATCAAGATATATAATTTTCTTTGATTATGAGGAGAGATATATGCATATTAAATAAGAGATACTCCATTCGACTGGTTGACTTTTTCACACTTGAAATATGATCGTATCATAAATAAAAATTGATGCACTAAGTGATTTACCTGATGCAACCATTGACCTTGGGACTATGGTCATGAACTTGGAAGTTTTGCTATTAGGTTTTGGTTAAAGTGTTTAATTTGGTTATATGTCTATGGCATGATGCCCCAGTGCCAGATATCACTATAAAACATCCACATTGCAGACATTGCATCGATCTGTTTTGTGTAAAATTGCAGTCAGAAAGATTTCTAGCATTCTTTGAAGAAGAAGAAATGTACATTGGAGCAAATGACTTCAATCCATACTCTTCATTTCGATTTCATTGCTCCCACTAAACATTACTGTACCTATCAATAGACAACACACTGAAGCATTAAAATTGATATGTAACTGAACTGGACCCTTTTTTTCAACAAAACCCATCAAAGAACATGTGTTGTGCCATGTGAATGCATCTTTATTTAACTGCACACTTTTTAGATTTATTACAAACATCCAATATTAGGACTGTATATTTATGGTTGTATTATTTGCCTAAATACTGATAGCAACGATATGCATTGCTTTAAAGAGTTTTTGCTTATATGTATGTATGTATGTATGTATGTATGTATGTATGTATGTATGTATGTATGTTTTTTCATGAAAATGAATTACATCAGAAAACAGCATTAAGCTTAACAACTTTGTTTTGAATTCCACAACATAGTATTGTCCTATATTTCTGACTACATTATTAGATAATTAAGCTAAATCTTCTAACACAAAATATTTAGACTTTGTTTTAATTAAATAATATATTTTCCTGAATTTATTTGTCAAATTTTTTAAGAATATAATGTAATGAAGTGGTTTATCACAGGTGCAGTGATGTCTGCCATTACAGGTTCTCGTACAGTTTCAAACTGATTTTATAAAGAAAATAATTCTGTTAACTTCTGTTTTTTTAAAAAAAGAAGAAATAAATTAGAAATGATCTTCACTGATTATATTTGTGAAGAACAAATTACTATTTACATACTGGTGTTGACCGTTCCAGTGGCCTAGTGGTATGAGCATCCACCTCAGATGCAAGAGGTTGTGGAGGCCTTGATCCATGGCCAAGTCATACCAAAGACATTAAAATGGTATTAACAGCTGCCTCATTTGGTGCTCTGCATTAAGAGGTTTGTGTATGGACTGGTCGTCCTACTATCAGGATAATGTAACTGGGTGGGATGTCATGCTACATGTCTGCGGCATGATGCCTCAGTGCTAAATATCACTATAAACTGCCACACTGCAAACATCATAGCAATATGACTGAAAAATTGTCCAAGGTATGTTAAAAATCCACTGTTACAATTCTGAAACAGACTTTTGTATATTTTCATCACTGTACTGTAGACCCAATTTCATGAACTCAAGTAGTGATATATTGCTGCAAACAGGGTTAATGGTCAGTTAGCAATTAAAACACCCCTGTGAATGTGTAAGAGTTTGCTTAGGCTGATTGGTATCAACACTGCATAAATACATTTTGCCTTGGGTTACAACACTGCCAGAACTTAATGGGTACATCAAGGAATACCAGTCATCTTACATCTGAAATATCAAGAGGGCAAAGTAGTAGCATGACCCCTGCATTCCTGAATTCAGTATATATATATATATATATATATATATATATATATATATCTGTGTGTGTGTGTGTGTGTGTGTGTGTACCTAGCTACCCTAATTTTAAAAGAAATGCAATAGGAAACATGCATGGGGGTGGGGGTGGGCTTAATTTCAATATTTGTTTCTCTACAGTAGTTTGTTTAGGTGATGTACTAAAGTTAGACATTGAGTAAATGGTAATCGGGTAATCGCTTGTGTCAAAAGCATAGAAACCAAGCACAGGATACTAATACATCAATGTAATTTCTATAGAACTGTCTGTTATTTTGGAATGGGATGTCTGTAATCAATCATTTATAGTAATGGTACACTAGTTTCTCATATAAAAGTCTCGGGGAGACAAAGAAAAAGGAAGAATGGAGGCAGAAGTTAGACGGACTGGAGGGAATTGGAATACCAGTCCAGAGAAAGATCATACAGATGAGTAGGAACACAGGACAGGAGGAAAATCAATTACACTAAGACAGATGATAAAATAGGCCATAATTTGGTTGAGTTAAAGACGAGTAATAGGGTTTTAATTTGAATTTAATTTGAGAGATGACTGTTAATTAATGATATTAAATTGTTGTTTATTTGACTTTCACATTTTGTGTATTCATTAATTTAACTGTTGGCACAGCTGACCGGGTGCTCTGAGCATTGCACCTATCACTACTTCATTTCCTCACAAAAACAAGCCGGGGGGGGGGGGGGGGGGGTCTTTTGTAATAATTTAAATAATATTGGGAGCACCCCACCCAACCTAAATAACACGGAAAACCTCTATATATGCCATAATTATTCTTACATGATATCTTTCAGTTTTGTATGCCTGACTGTACTCTTGAATTCAAGTTATGTCTGTACATGCACATTTGTACTTATAAAAGTTAAATATTTTTCATAATATATAACAGTTAGTTTTACAGTGTATGCGGTTGTGTAGATTCATCTGGGTATTCATATAAAGGGTATAATTATTTCTATAGTAAATGAACACATTTTAAAAAAAAAATTAAAATTTGATGCTTTTAATTGGTGTAAAGTATATTTGATTTAGTTGTAATAAGGCGACTGATGATGCACCTATGTGATATAAGCATTCAAGGTTGCTTTTGATGAACTAGTATTTTAGTTTTAAAAACCTTATTCTGTTTCCAGAGCCATTTTGTTTTACATGTAATTGAAATTAATGAGCAGTTTCTGGATAGAATAGTGTCCTAGTGTTTGTAGTTCTGTTGATATTTACAAGCCAATCTGTTTTCATGAAACACTGCAACAAGTTTTGCTTTCTCAACTCAGTATGAATATGTGTTATTTATCATTGTATATACACAATTAAAATCATATTCACCAGTGTACTTTTGTTCTTTACATCCTTTGCATCCCAAGACAATGCTTGTCAACTTAATTAATTCATCCTATGTTTTTAATAAATAGTCTCCTCACAGTTGATTTCAAAACATAGCCATACATATAATCATTCCTTAGTGGGTAGATAGCTAAAAAATCAAAATAAATTATATTAATCACACATCATAACATTAGATAGATCACCCAAGTCTTCCTTGAGTAAAACCAATGTACTGGTCAAAATTATTTATCCGTTATATGCCATACACAACAGCTTGGAATGACATGTATGTAGACAGTACTTAGGTATCCGTTAAGTCCATATAATAAACTGCCTATTAGCAGTATGCCTTTTCCTCTGGTTGTAAACGTTATCTTCTGCTGCCAGGGCATCTTGCATCTACCTCTGTGCAACAAAGAGCACGACTTCATCTAAAACAACCAGGTCAAAGTCCTGCAGACATTTTCATAAAATTGTCAGTACAAAATATTCCAAATAAAATAAATGCATTAAATGTTATGTTGGAAAATATTAATTTTTGTGTTATGCAATGAAGCAAACGTGTAAATATACAAACAAATGCGCAAATCACATCGACTATCGGATACGAGTCTCGTGAGCGTGAGGTGGTAATGCAAATGCACAAGAAAATCAACTTTATTCTGAACCTAAAAAACGACTTTAGCGAGACCTTTTAATAGCGGTTCTGATTACAATGATACAAATTATCATATTTTTAGTTGGTTTATCTTACAACGTAACACAATCTCACAAAAACGACAAGAAAACACTTTCAAGAATGGCCCCTTAAAGGAACCTCTTATTGTCAGGATTTTCCATCATATTTGTTGACGTGCGTCACGTGACACTGCGACTTCGGAGTATATCGGTAAGTTCCGTTTCTGCATAATTAATTAGAAATCCGTACAGAAAATCATTATATTTTCATTGATTAAACTTACAGTTGTACATTTTTTGAAACTGAATGACCTGTAATTACTCATTATTTCTACTATACTTTCCATAATATCATGCATTTGCAACAAAAAAGGTTGTATGCCTTTAAAGATTAGGGTATGGTACTTGACTCTGGTTGTAAATTAGTTTTGCTTTGTTTGAGTAAATATGAAATTTTAAGGTTATAGAATACCTTATTTTTTTCAACTATGTTCACGTGAGCTACTCTACAGATTGGTTAAGGACCTGTTGTTTTCTTTATGCGATTTTCAAAGGCTTAAATAGTCTTTCACAGACAAGAAAGCAATACATATCCAATTGTTTTGTCTTGGTAAACTAGAGCTTGTCTCAGTCACCAGATGCTTAAGATTTTTGGAATTTGCCTAAAATGTTAATGCATTAGCTTGAGTTCAAAGTCCCCACTATAAGACATTTTCAGTCACAAGTGCAGCAGTAGTAAAGTCCCCACTGTAAGACATTCTCTATAAGGATAATAACAAAAAAGTACCCATTAGGAGACATTTTCAATAACGTCTGTAGCAGTTAGACCCCACAATAATAGATTTTTTTTAAAAATCAGTAGCATAGTTCCTACTGCAAGATGAGTCCATATTATAAGACATTTTAAGTAAAGTCAGTAGCAGTCGAAGTCCCCACTATAAGTCATTATTAGTAAAGTCAGTAGCAGTCGAAGTCCCCACTATAAGGCTTTATTAGTAAGGTCAGTAACAGTCAAGATCAACACAATCTATGTTAAAGTCATTAGCAACATACCTACTATAAGTCACACAAAGTCCCCACTATAAAACATTTTGAGTAAGGTCTGTAGATGACAATGTTTTGTTTGGTGCTCAGAAATTAACATTTTGTGAGTGTAAAGAGTGGGCTGGCCCTATAAAATGTGCCATTTCAGTGATCAAAATGTATTCAGATACTGGCTTTAAAAAGATATCACAAGCCATGGCTCAAATTCCACAAGTCCCAATTACAATTATATTAACCCCCAAACGTGTGCTCTTCTGTTGTTATTTGTTACGAGTTGCTTCAGGTAATGTTCTTTAAATGTAAAAAGAAATAAACAAAATCGTATTAAATTGACTTGTGTTTTATTCGGATCTCAAAATGTTTTATATTGAGCATTTTTTTTTCAACCAGGTACTGATGTCAAATATATTTCAATTTCTCTAGCAACCTTCATCTTACTTATTGGATCAGTAATGTTAATGTTAGTTAGCATCTGTACTCTGTCTTTCTTGATACTATTTATATTTACAATTTGATGTTATTGTATAGGTGCCACATAGCACATTTAGCCAGGTTTGTGACAGTTGCTATTGTGTAAAAGGGTTTACAAGCAAATCATGGACATGTAGAAATTAGCTATCATTGACTGGTGCATGCAGAAAGCTAGGCATATAGGTAAATAGTGTGTTGTTATAGGGTTTTACGCCATTTTTCAGCACAACATAGGCTATACATGGCGGACAGTATTATTGGTGGAGGAAGAACCCAGGAAAACACCTGGAAATAACCTCCAACCCACGAGAAGCTACAGGAAACTTTCTCACATACCTACATTGGCCGAATCCGAGACTTGAACCCATGCAGACAGATGAGATGGCAGAGATATGGTGTAGAGAACGCTTTAGACCACTCTGGGCCCCCAAACAATAACCTGTAATATTTGCAAACATGCAGTAAAACAGCCGCATCACGTACAAAGGAGTTGTCAAAGCATTTTGTAAATCATGTAAACAAAAATAAAGTCAGCATAGTATGCAAAAAGTTTTATAATTAGGAAAGCATGTAACAAAACATACACATCACGTAATGAAGACATAATTGCATACTATTTTACCTCATAACTTTATTAACAAATGAACATTATATATGAATACATGCTCAGCATACAATTGAAAATACACAATGCATAATTATAAATGCATATCATATAACAAAGCTCTGACCGCTTTGGTTTATCCAGTCCCAATTTTTTGAGTTTCCGCTACCCCTCGTGTTAATTCCCATTTTAGTCAACCATAAACTTTATAATCGTTTAAAAGTTTGTTAAGTTTTGTTTTCACATGCAGGAAGATTAATTGCTCAGAAAAGAGAAAGGTACATGGAACGATAATTTTTCTTATATAAAATAACACTATTGTACCACATACTTCTGTTATAAAACACGACCATGTGTTACAGTAATTTTTCTTCATTCATTTTGAATTTGCAGATTGTGATTTTCAAACGGATGCTTTGATTAAAAAAGTTAATAAAGTTTTCGCATGAGAAAAGTTTGAAGCTACCTTAGTTTTTCGTTCTGTGTTTTTGAAAATGATAGGCATCCCTCTCTCTCTCTCTCTCTCTCTCTCTCTCTCTCTCTCTCTCTCTCTCTCTCTCTCTCTCTCTCTCTCTCTCTCTCTCTCTCTCTCTCTCTGATGTGAGTATATTCGTTTTGATATATTATTACAATCAACATTGCAGGGATAGGATTATTCATTAGTGAAATATAATCATACCTTATATTAGGATGAATTACTGCTTTAGTTTTAATCTCGACTCTTTCATCCACCACCAAGACTATACTCAACTAACCTTGCCGAGACAAATGCAAGTTTGTACTGTGTATGATAACTGGTCAAGATTGTGGAGCTTAGCATTGTGAATTAACTGAACAGGTTTCTGATCATCAATGGATATGTATGCGGTAAAACTTAAAACTAAACTCTTCACCCCCACCCAATCCACCAAAAACACAAAACAACCAAAAATTTTATAAAAAAAAACAAACAAAAACAAAACCAACATATAAATAAAGTAAAACAAAACTAAATATGAACTTATGCTTGCTATTCAGATCGAAGAAATGTATCAACAGTCGCTTAGATTTTCATGTATTGAAAGTAAAAACGTCGCCATTTCATCTCCTTGGAATTTGTTTCCTATATCACTAAACATCATAGACTTTTGAAATAAATGTATAAAGTTGGTCGGTGAAATCAACCTAGAACCAATCAAGCATATGCGCAACTTATGGACAAGTAGTATATTATCATACCCGGAACAGATAATATACCACACAAAATCAATAGCTGTCAAAGCCTGCTTGAACATGATTTAGTTAGAGCACATTTTCAGTTTGGTATGTTATGATGTTAGTACGTTTTTCGTTGAGTACTGTTTGACTTGGTAATTTTTCAATCTAATTAATCTTGCCTCTCAAGTTTTTCATCCCAATGTGATCATCGCTCGGCCTTATCCGTCATATACTTTTTTGAAAACCTGACGGAGAATGACCGAGCTAGGGAGCAATCATTGAACGTATGGCAATCGCTGAAATATATAGTAATTTCATCCAACAGGTGGCGCTAATACGTTTGCTCGCTATACGTGTATCATTATTGACTTAACAAAACGAAAGTGCCTTCGAAAATGGCAGCAAGTCGACATGAGTGCAGTATTTGCATGGATAGTTTTAAGAATCCGAAGCTAACATCCTGTCACCATAGTTTTTGTTACAAGTGTCTGGAGGATTATGTACAGGTTAATCTTCACAATGGTTGCTTTGATTGTCCGATATGCAGGACAAGTATACATTTACCGGACAGCGGGATTTCCGGATTTCCAACTACTAATTTCTACATCGATACGGACATGAATGAAAAATTCCCTTGTGATATTTGTGGTCCGAAAAGCATGGCGTGCAGTAGATGTTTGGATTGCGAGGAGAATTTGTGCCAAACATGTTGCTATGTCCACGAAAAATCGAAAGCGAGCAGACATCACAAAATAAGTGACTTGGTAACTCTAGATTCTGAAATGAAAGGCAAAATCCGACAACGTGTCTTCTGTGATCAGCATCCAGAAGAGGAAATTAAACTTGTTTGCCGAGATTGTAATGTCACCATTTGTATAATATGCAAAGCGGTTCAGCATGATACGCATCCTACAAAAGCATTAGCTGATGTTGCAGCGGAAGTGAAAATGACCTTAGATACGAAATTGAATCAATGCTCAGACAAGCTGAGAAGTATCAAGGCTTGCACAGTAAAGGGAGATGAGCTTGATAGAAGCATTAATGATGCTGAGCAGCAGGAATTAAAAGCAGTTGATGACCATATCTCACAATTGCACAAAGCAATTGACCAAGAAGCGGCGAAATTTAAAGACAAAATAAAAAATGTTTACCGCCTCCTGAAAGAGCAAAACGCACAATTCCAAAGTTATATGCAGGAAGAATTCAGGTCGTGTTCTAACACCAAGGACATTGCACAAAACCTAAGAGATAAGGGAACAGATATTGAGATAATAAAGAAAGGTCCAGATATTGAACAATTAATTTCTGCAGCAATATCAAGGACTGATCCAGCACACACCATACGTGTAGATAGCAAACTGTTTTCTCCAGCCAAAATCATCGCTAGTGAATTGATTCCTTTGATTGGTATCTTGCAAGATTCTACTGACGCCGTAAGTATCAGTACTCGTAAATAACTCATACAGCCATTTAAATTCATGTACTCAGACAGCCATTTAGTTTAATGTACTCATACCGCCATTTAACGTGAAATACTCATACAGCCATTTAAATTCATGTACTCACAAAGCCATTTAACTTAAAGTACTCATACAGCCATTTAACGTCACGGACTCATAAGTCATTTCAATTCATGGATTCATAAAGTCATTTAAATTCAGATAGTTATAATGCGATGTAACTTCAGGTACTCGTGCAGCCATTTAAATTCATGTACTCATGCAGACATTTAACGTCAGATCCTCATACAAAGTTTTAACTTCACGATCTCATACGGCCATTTAAATTCATGTACTCATGCATCCGTTTAAATTCATGTACTCATACAGCCCTTTAACATCAGATACTAATACCGCCATTCAACATCAGATACTAATATAGCCATTTAACTTTAGATACTCATAAAACCATTTAACTTCATGTACTCATACAGCCATTCACTTCAAATATTCATACCTCCATTTAACTTCAGATACTTCTACAGCCATTTAACGTCATGTACTACATCCATTTAAATTCGTGTACTCAGACAGCCATTTAACTTCATACACTCACACAGCCTTGTACTCATAGTGCCATCTAAACTCATGTACACGTACAGCTATTTAACTTCAGATACTCATACAGCCTTTCAAATTCATTTACTAATACAGCCATATGAGTTCGTGTACTCATACAGCCATTGTTAAAAGACATCGCCGTAAAGCTGAGAGGCTTTGGCATTCCATCATACTCACTATTCATAAGGACATATATGAAGACGCTAAGAAGAACGTCACAAACATAGTACATTTATCAAAATTATAACGCTACAGTACTAAAATCACGGAGAGTTCCAGCTGCCAAAAGCTCTTCTAGATAACTAACAAACTAATGTAAATGAATAAATGTACAACACTTCCATCCACCTTCGCACCAGTAGACCTTCCGGCCCCATTTGCAAGTTTCTTCCGTGACAAAGTACAAACCATTAGCGATACGCTTGACAATACAATTTAAATTGACTCGTTGTCACCATACTGTTACGATACAGAATTTCAGCTACAACCATTAGGAGCATTTTAACCTTTCGATATGGATTTAGAACGTACAATCGTGATAAAGAGTGCACCAAAGTCACGTGAACTTGATCCGATTCCATGATCACTGCGGCTCGAGTGCTAGTGAGATAGAATGGGACTCGAAATGCGGTTTTGATGATACATTCAGGTATTACGACTTGTCAAACAATAGCAGTGAACCAAAACACTATTTTCATTTCATAATTGCCTTGTACATGAAATGCCTCAAGTACTATAAATAAAATAATGCGAACCAAAAATAAGCAGTTAACTTCAAAGTTATGGGTGTCCGCTTAGGTATACCTTGGCTATAAAGATAATAAAAACGAGTGGTTTTATTTACTTTGTGTTTTTCTTGAGAGACGGAGCAGTGTATTCATACTTTGTGAGTTCAATGAAGGATCCGTGGTTTATCTTTTCCATGCGTACATTCCGCAATATAATGGATACGTTCATTCTTTTTTATATTTAGAATTAAGTTGTTTATCGGCAGCTATAGCCTCAAAAGGGACTGCCAACATAACGGTATGCACGTATTTTGTATTGCTATACGTTATATTTTCTATTCCATTCAATATTCTTCATTATATATATATATATATATATATATATATATATATATATATATATATATATATATATATATATATATATATATATATACTAGAAAATACAAAAAATAAATAAAAATAATGTAGGATAGAATATAAATAAAAAATAATATAAAATTCATACATACAATTTAAACTGATACATATAATTATGGCGGCAATCATCCTCCGTAACTCAAAGGTGCGACAAATTTAACTATCTGAATTTGCTTACTTACTAAGAGAGCACTAATGCATACATTTTCAAACATTGTACTTTCGTTTACTTATCTGATTTTTTTAAAAATTTCAATTGCAATTTTATTTTTCATTTAAACCTGTGTGTTACGTATATTTGATATAAGTCATTTATATTTATTTTTTATTGTTTGTTTGTTAGATTCAAATTTGGCATTTTAAGTTTAAGATTCGTTCATTGGGGGGTGGGGTGACCTGTACTTTACAGAATATACACCAGGTGTTGACCTCATTTCTGACCTGGCTTCAGAGTTGTAAACAAGCTTTTAAAATGATTGGTTGGTTCCAAGGACATTATCGAGCTTTATATAAACATCTTTCTATTTTTAGTTGGGTCATACGGTGGGTACGTGAGTTTTGAACGTAAATTTGTTCTAGAAGACCATGTGACCCCTTTCTTGTTTACGTAAAAACAGGTATATAAACTATGTTTTGGAGCGAGCTATTTAGTAGAAGTTGGGCTTTTAGAATACTAAGTTGTGTGTCGTTTTGAGTTATTTTAAATTACCTTGAACTGGAAATTATGTCAATTCGTTTAGATCAAGAGGAATTATTTTGTTTTTTATCTGGAAAAGATTTGTGCTCATAGATTTGTATTACCATTAACTGACTTCATCAAGTGAAATCTTCTTCCATCTTGGATACTTCGCTGGGATTCGAACTTTGAATTATTTGGACATTTTATTACTAGGACTTTTGCATTTTCTCTAGTGGATAATATCTTGAATTATTTTTGGACTAATTTTGGAATTGATTCTTAAAACCGTATGTTTAAGTATCTTAACTGTTTACAAGCTTGTTATTTTCACTCTTTCTATGTTACTGTTTATTCGAGCCTAAGTACGTAACACTGTGTTCAATCTAAAGAGGAAGAAGAATTGGATTTAAAGACAGTCAAGCTTTGACGAACGACGGGTTATCCTCATCTAAAAATATATATAATCTTGTATCATATGATCACGTGATAGATCTAAATAGTAACCTAATTCGTAAACCTCGCGAGAGAGGTTGTTATTGCTATGATACATTTAATTTTAATGATTTTTCGATAGAAGGCCATCGCCACCAACCAAATCAAATAAAAAAACCAAATTAAGTGATATTTAAGATGATATGAAAAGATAAAGTGTAAAAAGCATATGTATAAACTAAAGACGATAAAGCTCATACATTAAGATTAACAGTCAAACTAAACAGGAAAATGCTAAAATAAAATACCCAAAATATGAATGAGACATACACATGCTAAAATAAATATTGCCATTTAAAATTAAAACATTGAAAAGTTAATGAAGTAAGCGAGTTAAAAACAAAATAGACAAATGTGAAAGAAAACAAAGTAAACTAAATGTACCAATCAGAAGCCAAATAAAAAAACTGTATCTAAACTATACGAGCAGTACTTGAAGAAACAAAGAACTGAAAGAAAACCAATGTCAGAATGAACAAACAAAGATCGAATGAAACAAATAATAAGATAAACAAAATACACTGAATAAAAGTAAACAAAATAACACTCAACCAGGATAAGCTAACGTAATATTAAACAAAGATACATCAGAAAGTATAAAAGAACACCGCTATACAATAACTATGCGCTCATACTACTGACATGTAAATGAAAAAAAAAAGTTAATTGATCAATGTAAAGCACAGACGGTGTTCCTCATTTTAAGGAGGTATTACACTTTTTTTATTGGGCCAGAAGCGCATTGCAATGGACCATGCCGCATCAGATTTGACAACTTGAAAAAGTGTGTCCCGTTTTGTCCTGTCCAAGGATGAATTGTTCAATTCAGTACAAATATTTATATACAAATTTGTAATTTGGCATACATTAAAACTAAGTAATTCCCGCTTATATTTGCTAATTTGTAAGATATATGATCAGTATTTACATTTTCTCTAAAACAAGATAAATAAAATCGTTTTTCTAAGTTTGAATACCAAGATAGCCAGATACAAACTTTCATATATCTGAGTTTTGCCCATTCGTTGAGTGTGTGTATCTGATTCGGATGTTTAAAGTAGCTTACAAAATTGTTAAGTCATATCGCTACGATGACAGCAGTGTGGTAGTTTATAGTGTTGTCCAGCACTTGCGTATCATGCCACAGACATGTATCATGATGTTCCATCCAGTCACATTATACTGACACCAGGCCCACCATTCCGCAGACTTTACATCTTAATGCTGAGCGCCAAGCGAGACATACTTTAGTACCATTTTTATAATTATTTGATATGACTCAGTCGGGGATCGGATCCACAATTATATTTTTGGACGAAAATATGGAACTTTACAATTTCTTTTGTAGCTGTCTGCTTCAATTGCGCGTCTCGTTGTAGGTTTCTCTTCTGTGGAGCATTTACCTAATTCTTTTAATTACTACTAATTCATTTGCACTTTGCTTTTTTATTTGTATTGTATATTTAGGTTGTAATATTTAGAACCTCATTTGTTTTCTTTAACAACCGTTTTTATTATTTGAACTTAACTATGTTTTTATTTTACTGTAGTGATGGTTATGCTACAGTTTTCTAGTTGCATTTGAGAGTTAATTATTTTGTTTTGATATCGAAATCCCATAGCCCCATAAGAGAAAGTAATCGGCATTTTTTCCTTGGTTCAGAGATTGTTTTCCCGGTTGCACGAAATTCATGGAATGCTATTTACTTTTCGGTTGGGTGAATAAGTAATCAGAAAGCTACAAATTACCAGGCTTCATATAATAATGATACTACTACTACTAATGTTAATGAGGACTATGTATAGCGCCTAATATTTAGAAGCTCTAATTGCTTTACAACATACATAAATAATGATAAGACTACAAAAAACAAAAAACAAACCACCATTAAATTAGAAAATATAGAAAATTCTGAAAATATTTAAGGTAGGAAACATTAGGTCTTTAAGTTTGTTCTTGCAGGAGCACTCTTAAGTGGGTTTGTGTCTAAGTTAAATGGGCAATTCATTCCACGTTGATGTGTCCTGGTATGCAAACGAACGTTGTCCAGATGATGTCGTTTTTATAGTGAGAATTATTAGTATACGATTGTCCGAAGAGGAGCATAATCATATTGCTGGTGTTACTGGAACTGTAACATAAATCGCACTAAAATTTATGGATGAAGAACATATTTTCTCCAACAGCATCAGTTAAAAAACTAACTATATTGAGATAATAGTGTAATAGTAAATTCAGTGTAATGAACTGCTTTTTACACAATTACTGATAAGAAACGTAATTCTCATATCTCAGATAAAGAACTGATTGGAGTCTAGTTCGATATGTTTTTGGAGTTTCATTATGATAATAAGTATTATATGAACACTTAAATAAACAACAATAATATATTGCTATTATCGATTACATTATGCTTCTTGAAATATTCCAGTATGTCTGAAGTTTTGTTATTCTATGAAAACTGAAACAAACAACAATCAGATATTTCAAATATCGATTACTTTATGCTTGTTAAAAATTTTTATTCTGTCTGAAACTGTGCTCGATTTGTGTTTCGGCAGGTGCGGATGCATTGTGTTTTTGTTGCCTTGTTGACGATGCACATCAAGATTAACCAAGGGTTTTGCCAAATTATCTGAGAGTTCCAGACATACTATTATGAACATGATATGGAAACGTACTACGATCCCATAATTTATACTCTGAAACAAGCTTCATTATTTTGATTATAGCGTTTACTACCACTTTTGAATCCCATCAATGCCAGTAGTTCCCCACCCACAGAGATTATCAAGAAAGCCTTCTTATATTTAATCCGGCCAAATTGTTCCTTGAGCAAATGCTTGAACTTCTATTGCGATTGGAACATGTTTTACAATTTAAATGAATATGCTCTTTCGTTGCACTTCATCAATAGCTTCAAATTATAAGTGTGATATTTGTCTATCTCAGAAGTATTAATAAATGACAGAACAGTTATATTTCAGACACATAACTATGAAAAAATCTACAACAGTAGATTACTGTATGTTGCATATTTAACTCATTTCATTCACAAATTAGATTACATCATTCAAATCCACAATCACTTTGTCTGATAACACATTTATTTTATTAATTCAGGAAGAAATATCAAGAAAAGAACGTGTAAGTATCAGTATCAATATCAATATCCTTGTTTGTATCCATTACGTACCAATCTTTCTCAAGTTTGAAAAATGTTCCTTTCTCCATTTTCGCTCAAATGATAATGACAATATTTCAGTTCACATCAGGTTATCTTAACATATTACTTCAATAAAATTTTCTGTATGTATTTAGCGATTAATCGTGGTGTGCTATCTTACAAACCTTCATGTAGAACGTGTACATACTATATAAATGCAATAAGATTTAATTTCGTTTAATTTTACCTTTAGTTTCTTTTTGACCACACATCTCCTGTTGTCCTCTTGTATTATCCAACTCCTAAAATGTGATCAGTGACTGCGCACTATATAATGTTTTGTGTGGAGACTTCCACACACATACAAGTTTATGATTATATTGCAAGTGATCATTTTCTGCCACAATTTGGTGCATTGGTTGCAGAAAACATTGCAGCTCTGTATTAACTTTATATCTATACGACAAAGAAAAGTAAAAATTCGGAAACTTAAATACTAGTTAACCAATATGGTTCTTTCAAGTGACATCTAGTGTGTATTGCTCTGTCCAAGTAAGACATACCCCGACTTTGCAACGGCACGTATCTATCCTCATTTCGGAAAGCACATAAGGAATGTTTACTACATCTTATCTACTTTAATATAAATTGTTTTCTTGCAGGAAGAACGAGAGAGAAAAGAAAAAGTAAGTATTATCATTCGTGATTTCAGTACAAATTCGGTACTCATAATGATACTATATGATTTCAAAGACACGTACATTTAGTCATCCAAAACAAGTCACCATTTTCCATGAATTCTAAAGTCACCGGCTGATCCCTGAAACACTTTGCTCTATGTTTAGGTTATAATGCCAATAACACGATTTCAGCTCGCACTTTATTATCCGGATGTTTTTTCGTACATGGCAATCAGACAGAAGTCTTGCTTTTTATGCAAACGCAATCAAAAGGTGTTCTTATTTCTTTTCGCAGAAAGCAATTGTTTGATTGTTTTGGATATATCTTGACGTGTTATAACATATTACGAATTTCTTTCAATTGCTAACATATGAAGGGCATGTTTCAACTTGCTTAATGATTGAATCATACTTAGACAAAATAAGATCGTTAAATATGATAATTAGGTATACTCATCTTGTCTTTTATTCTCAAGAAAAGCATCTTTCAATTTATTTAGAAATAAAAAGCCCACTTTGTCCTCGTGTATCATATATAATACCGCATATTATTTTAAAAAAAGGAAACATCTTTATTTACGTGCGTAAATATGCAAATCCCATGCAAAGCAAAATATAATCTACACTCATGAATCTGTAATATATTGATACATATATAAGCATAGACACAATATAAAGACGCAATATCGTGAAATATAAAACGCACATCATTACGACTTTTACATTATGGAAACTGCCTGATGATTTAAGATGCTGTTAAAAACTCAAACCACCTCTAGGCAAGAAAGGGGTAAATGTATCGATAGTTATAATTGCCTGTAATCTCTCATATTGACATAAATATTATTGGCCCATGTGTGGGTGACATGGATAATAAATGTGAACTAGAAAGGCAGGAACAACGCCATTGTACTCTTTTGTTGTCATGATAACAATGGCAACCAAATAGGAAAATATAAGTGAACAATCTACTGATTTGCCCTTCCAGTATAATATTTATTATATATTGGCGTATTATGCATAAATATTATGAGTAACTAAACCACACAGGTGAAATGGCTATTTGCTTTCAGTAATTAACAAACGTTGTATTATTGTTATAAACTTCACAGTACGAAGTGAAGCTTCCGGTGGCTTCATTATCGGATAACATAGGTTGACACTAATATATATATATATATATATATATATATATATATATATATATATATATATATTGATTTTCTTATTATATAGGATGCGTCCATCTCATTTT
>JAQISU010001236.1:28204699-28307199 GCA_029339505.1 Unio delphinus
CATAGCACCGCTGATCATTTCCGGACGGTTCTATCAAACACAGCTTATCCCACTTCATCCATCTCATTATCAAATTAAGTAGCAATTGCGTTTTATCACTTTCAGATGGTCCAATTAGTATCATCCTGATCGAATTTGGTAGGGCATCAATATGCTTAATAGGTTCTCGTGCTTTTGTCGCTGACAAATCAATTACAAACCTAAGTGTGCGCTCGATATGATATAATTGACTCAAACACCGTCAGCAATATCAGTATTCCACAAACAATCATATATCGTAATAACACTTTTGGTGCCCAGTATTTTTTCCGATAGATGTCTACCAAACCAAACATATCAGATAGGATGGAGTCCTTTATCAATTTCAAATGATATTACACGAGCAAACCCGGTTAGATCAAAATTGGTTAGTGGTCCATTAATCTCTACTCGTTTTATCTCGTGCTTTTGATGTCCAAATCGTTGGAAATACCCAGCGCACTCTCCATACACGAGGAAACTTCCTGGATAACACGCAACCATATCAACCAAGATAACACTTTTAGAATCATATATGTTATTCCACAATCTGCTGTGTCCGTATTGGCGAAATGAGCTGCAACTGATGGGACTGTAAAAGAGTTTATTTACAATTGCTCGGTATTATCCTTTAAAAATTTCGCAGTGAGATTTTTCATCAAGCCATAAAGATATTATGTACAATATGTTTCACTTTTAGGTCTTACAAATTGATAACATTTACCTTCATCTTTGAAACACTGAAATAACCACATTGACACAGTATCGTTTTTACTTAACTCGTATATAAAATCAAATATGTTTAGCCTGGAGTTATCCGGGTACTACCTTAATATTCGATCTCGTGGAAATATTGCTACTGCGTTAATCCACGCGTGCGCATTATAATCAATAATATTTATTGGAGATACTTTTGATTTATATTTTGATTCATATATTACTTCTCATATTATCGTTGCTACGGTTATTGGGAATCTGAATGCTGTTTCTAACACTGCCACATATTTTATCGTAGCACCAGTATCCTTGAATGATTCAGCTCATTTGTTTATCTTTTTACGTCCTAGATGTGTTACACAATTTCCACGCATCGCATTTGTAAAATGCTCTGTTGCTCGCTCAGCGACACAATTTGTCCTTGACTGTTTCATAGGTTTCAGATTCTCAATACTTGGCTTTTCATTTATCGGATAAATTCTATTAAAAACCGTGGTTACAGGATATACTCGCTCATAAAACGGTTTGTCAATTCCGGTCAATATTCCTGGTTTGGAACTTTAACTCACAATGACATTTTCATTTATTGGCGAGGACAGGGTCGTATTTTTATCACGAATAATTCATTTTCCTGTTTCTGCTAGTATAATAAATTTCACACGCATAATATGACTTCGATGTTCTGGAGTCGCGATTATACCCGCTGCTCGTATCATTGATGGTGTCATCAACACCTCCACTGATTCGAAATGTTGACCAGGAGTGGAATGCGTCATCTTTCTTAAAATCGTTCTAAGCATCATACATTTTACCGAACTTGTTTTTACTCTTCGGTAGACCTTTTATTGGTGCATCTACAGAGATTATATCGCGATTATATATCGAGGATTTTCAGGGTTTGATTTTGGATAAGCTCTCGTACACCTCCGGGAAACTTGAAATTCGGCAGCGTAGCTTCTGTTAACAAATATGCATCTGGAAACCGTTGTTTGCTGTTTAAGTCATATCTATTTTTAACTATTGATTGAATAAATCTCTCGTTGAGATACTCCATGTCGGATACAAGCTGATTTAATATTTCTATTTGTTTAATGATTTCGTCCCGCGGCAAAGTCACATTAAGAAGATTTTCTTGGAAATTTTGTTGTGGTTGTATTAAATATGGTTAATATATTTCATTGATTTCTTTAAAATAAGAACCAAGAAGATCAAGAGTCCATGATGTGTCAATAGTTTTTTTTTCATTAAAACGTTCATGTTATAACAAGCTAATATTCCATAAAATGAATTCCGTGCTCACTTATGTAAAACTTGTATCTACTGAATTTTTTAAACGATGCAAACTATATATGTGCAGTTGCTTAAATTTAGGTATTACGATTTTTTGCCTGTGACCTAATGAGACTTCACTGGTTCTGGTATCTTTGGAATATATATATATATATATATATATATATATATATATATATATATATATATATATATATATATATATATATATATATATATATATATATATATATATATATATATATATATATATATATATATATCCGGGAACTCTCCGGGAACAATCTTAATATATATATATATATATATATATATATATATATATATATATATATATATATATATATATATATATATATATATATATATATATATATATCCACGACATAATTTATCTCGATGGCGGCTGACAGGGATGGTTAGTGAACAGTTTTATCTATTTTTGAATATTTTCCTGTTATGGATTTTATTCTATGCTGGAATTCATTATTTATATCCTCGACATCATAAGTCCCCTTTGGTGTAGATACACCGTTCCAGTTAGGGTTCTATCTGGTCTATTGTTATTTGCAAAAACCAGTGAATTATTTGGCTGTTGACCCCGGAACGATTTTGACTGGATATTTGGCTAACTGTAGTATACTCGTAATTGGGCAAGCGCGATTTATTTTTCCTGGAATCGCAGTTGAGAAATTGATATTAAATTTAGGGGCCGATGAGGTTGTTGAGATCATTGTTGCTCCTGACGTAGTTGTATTCGCGGCTATCTGTTGCAGTATCTCCAGAGATATTATTGTTATTATTTTCATTCTCTTGATAACTGTTGTTTGTCATTGCGGATTCGTAAACGCTATTCAGCGTTGAGAACTCGTCATCATATATTATTTCGTCGTTAAGACTCTTTGATTATATATTCGTTCAGTTTATTTTGACTACATTTGGATATTGTTTTGGAATTATATTAGCAACCCCAGTAAATGTTGTTGCCGCTGAAACACACACTGTTATACCTACAAGTTCCATCATTGGTACCGCTGATAGAAATATATCCATTCTAGCAATAACAGTTAAAGCCGAATACTGGATTATATCAACGTTTTGTTTTATAATTTTTCCGTATACTCGTCAATGAGATCTTTCAGTTTAGTTTGTAATTGTTGCATCTGATCGTATCTGTACTGTTGGGCGTTCATTATACTACTTACTTTAATCAATTACAAAATCGACATACCATGGGATTGATGCCCATGCTAAATTACCACTACTAGGAGTTAGACTAAATATTTCGGCGGCTCCCTTATCTATTATTGTACTTGAGCTATTAAAACCAATAGATGTACTTGGTGTTACTTTAAACTGTAACGGTGAAATCAGGGTTAATATATACATAACTCAAACGTCTGAAGTAACTTTAATGGTGTTATTTCGATGTGTTCAGGTGAATGATCCATGTTGTATCGAGTACACGGTATTGATATTTTCTTCATGCGGTATTTTGATGTTATCAAACCGCTTGGTGAAAATAGGAATAAAATGACCAATGATATTATGATGTATTTGTTGAATCGTTTAGATGATTGTTTTAATATCGGAATGTTTCATGGGGATATTTGGCGGTTTTCTGAGGAAATTATCCACGGCCTCATCAATTTTTCTAAATTGTTTACGGAGATTTCCAAACGCGCCTAGATGAACATCATATTCGGTCCGCATCGTTGATAGTTTATTGTGTCACATGTTTTATTACCAGGTGTCTTTTTTATTCCTGTTCCTGTTAAGATCGCCTGTCATTGTAGCACCAGATTTTTGTACTCGCGCGAGAATATTATCTAGCACAGTTGGAGTAAAGAACTCCAGGTTTAATCCTACCGGAAGAATCGAACACTGCTTTATAGTTTTCGGGTACTCTATTAAGTCAAACAATAATTAGTCAAGGAAACATTACTCGTTCTTAATATTCTTGCTTGTCAAGAAATGAAAGTTTTTCGTTTGGCTCCACATCTACAAGATTTACCAGTTCGGATATTTCGTTGTTAATTATTTTTTTAACATTCTCGCGTGATATTCCCTCAGCCTTTTATTGTCGAAAGATAGTCCTTCCGTAAATGTCTGCCATTATACCTTCAAAATCTCTTTAAGAAAGTTATTACTCGTGTACTCGTGTTGTACGACTTTATGGGGTGGTTTAGTCTTAGCTGATGCATCCTCAAGTACAGCAATTACTTCTCTGCTGTATATTGGTGGTTCAGTTACTATCTGTCCTGGTAACGTTGAGTACCAAACCTTCACGCTGTGAGGAATTTTGAATCGATTAATATAGTCCATAAATTCTTAGGGTGGTGATAAATCATATGAATCAAAATAATCAATTCCACGTCGGTCAATCGCGTATGCAAGCCAGTTAATTCCAGGTCTGGCTGAATTATCGAGATAAATAATACCCGTCTCGATGTTGTTTTGCGTGGTAGACAATTAATCTCGCATAAAAACACCTCTCACATTTTGCATTCTTAACTTTTTAGCAGCATCGATTAAATCTAAATTTAACATCGGCGTTACGAGTAAATACTCCCTGTTAGCCCCAGGGCGCTTCCTTACGTGAAACGACTGCCTGGTAACCTTAGACCCCTTCCCTTTTTATGGATCCTTTTCCAGTTGCATCATGTAGTGTTAACTCTGCCGCTGTTCCAAAGGCTTCTAACTTCGCAGCTTTCGCGACTGTGGCGGCGGCGGCAATGAATGCTGGTATAGCCGCAAGAAGTGGAAATATACCACCTGATTCAACTGTGCATTTGATCGAGCTCGCAGAGTGAGAGAGTAACATGTACACCTTTGTTGTATCTTTTTGCATCATTGAATTGTTTAATCTGACGCACTGTCAATGATCGTTTTTTTTCTGACCACCAGTGATCTGATCGTGTTTTAGCGTTATTGTAGTTCCACATGTTTAGTTGAATCCGACTGCAACTTTTTAATACGACCAGGATTCAGAGTGACACTAACGCGACTATATGACATTATAATCATACGAGTGATATAATTGTGTTACATATTTTCCACTGGTGCATTGTTCACCAACATCTTCGGGTAACATCGATTTGTCATTTAGTATATCAGTTATTGCTCTGTAATCACCGTAAACAATCGACGGAACTGCTGCGACAACAGTAAGTTGTGTTACACGAGCTCAGAAGTGTATGTCAACAACAATCTGTTTGGTGAAACAGGGGTGTTCCAGCAAAAAGTCATACATCGGATATAGGTTTCAAAAAATTTAATTGTGATATTTGCAGCCCGGTATCTTCATTCAGATCACGTCCCATAAATGTCAACAAAACGATGAAATGCACGTGCTATTTGGTTTTGTTCGTAATTAAGTAAAATATACTCGGAATTGTCTTGCTGACCGTTTATTCCTATTGAGACCTCAGTAGCACCCATTTTGGTCAAATATCATATTACTGCGTGTTTGTGATCCTAACCGTGTTTTATCCTGTAGCGCAACAAATATATATCGCAGCGCAGAATCCCGTGGGTGTGATGCTATATGCCATGTACATGTACCGTTGATAGAACTCACCATACTATATGCTGTTACTGTTAGCCATGAAATCAATTATTTACCACCTGTATCCATAAATGATAGTAATGTTTCCTCTGCGGCGATCGATGGAGTCATTACTGACATGCAAAATGATAGTTTTGTTATATTTACCATGCCAGCAGCGACTGGAGCTGCAGCAGGGCCTGCTTCTCGCCAGATCGCGTCATTATCATCACATTTTCTAACGAGGGCTACAGTGTGTTTAGCTCCAAAGATAACCTTTCTTACATTTTGACAAAATCCGAAAATATGGGGCAATAGAATTGCATATGAAAATAATCTACGACGTCCTTGCAACATCGTTGTACGTGTTAAAAACCCTAGGTTGTAATTAGGATTGACACCTTTTATAATATCAAAATGAGCACCTAGTCTAGCTTCATGTTCAAAATCATCTGGTTGATCAGCAATTCCAGTAGCTACTTGTGTCTGTAATTTGACGTCCTGAGCATTATCATCTTGATCAGTAATATCCTTAGCAAACATCATAGATGGACCAGCCGATCTTGTATAATCATTAGATTATCTAGCTAAATCCACTATTGTTGTCGCGACATCGACATCATGCTGAATATACTAAATCTCTATTCCATCATGCATATATGTAGATTTACTAAACAGCGCCATAATCCCATTACTGACAAAACCAACCCGTGTATTTACTGCATATTCCCCACCAGGAGTTGTTACAAGTTCTCCTTCTTCAATAACTGCCTCGGCGGGAAGGAAGTTTGTACTTGTATCCTAAACTTGAAGTTCGATTTTTTATCGACTATTTGGGACTCTTGCATTATAAGAACAAAACTGATAATCGCGTACAGATTCATCCTTGATCACCGGTGTTTATTATACTCTATATCAAATGATGGGTCAGACGATTGTTTGAACATTTTATGATATATGTCTCGATCTAAATCGTGATTTCAGCTCACTTCCTGTTATTATAATTGTAGCAATCTTTCTTTGTTATTGTTCATATTAATAAATCGTCAGCGCTGCTAGTTTTTGATACGCGGCTTGGTTATAATTTTACTGACAATCACGGGTATGATTTCCGTAGATGACAATTTTAATGGCTGTAGGTTTCGTCGTATCAATCGTGTTAGTCTTTCTTTGGCTGCAGAAAACGCCTTATTAGCAATACCAATATCACCAGGAGCTTTTTCACCGATAACATTAATATCTGTCATCGATAATTGTTTTGCAATTGGTGCTATTTTGGGATCCATCCTTGCAAAAAACCATTGAATAACATCACCAATATCATCTCTCTCGTGAGTTTATTGCTCTGACCATGACAGTTTTATAATGATGCAGATGTATGATCATCTTATTGATTATTGTTATATCTAATATTGGTGAGCATTAGCCACCAGTGAAGGTCAGTCACTGTGAAAACCATCATAGAGTTCATATATACATTCTCGATATACTCCGTTATCCTTGATACCACCTTGAAATAATCGTTGGCAGATATCAGCCGCTTCATTAATTATTTCCGGAGAATTATTTCAAGTTCGTTTACCTCGTATGAAAATTTCTAATCGTGCTATATTGGCGAGAATATTATTAGAACAAACAACAATAACACATCCTCGAGTTCCACGCAGAGAAATACCACTTCCTGTTGTTCCATCTTCCTCCTTTTTAAATAGTTGTCAGGGTGATCTTTCTTCTTTTGCTTTTTTAGTTGTTCACTAGCCTCCTCAAATTCTGAACACAGTCTGATCTGGTGAGAACGACTGTTGTTGTTGTTGTTGTTGCCTAAACCCTCTATCAATGATTTTTATTTTATTAACAGGTGCATAGAACATATAATAATCTCGACTGATTTGTTGATGGTAAGATAAGCGATATACCCATTCAATAAAATTATAATCACTTATGGTTTAATATCCCGATTGTAACATTTTAGATTTATCATACACACCAAATCTTATTTTTGCAGGTAAATCAGGTTCTTTAATATTTATAATGTCAATAACGTCTTCGCGAAACTTTTTAATCAGATAAATATTTTCTTACTTTTGGTTTAGGTGCAAGTTTTTCTTTCACGTCAGTGATTTCAGTACGACCTTTATCTGTACCCTCAAGTGTTTCTTGATCGACAGGAGGATGTTGTGCTGCAACTATTTTTTGCAGTTTCTTCAGACTTTTTGAAACTTTTCAAGTTCAGAAATAACACCTTTTTCACTTCTTCTCCTACTTTTATTCTATATATACCCTCCATACCGGATGTAGTAAGGGGTTTGAATAATTGTTATGTTTCTTCTGCAAATTCAACTTGAGATTCTTATCATTTATGTAATTCGTCTGACAGAGTCACGGACGGGTATCAATTTCCTAATCGCTGCTAGTCGCTCTTGAGCTAAACTAGTTATTAACGATTCTCCTACCATTATTGTTTTATGATATGATTCAATTCGTAGCAGCATAGAGGGTGTGACAACGAATATGCGATTCGTTTGGTCTTAGTTCTATTGTATCACATTATTTTATTTCGGTATCGTCTTTGTTTGCCAAATAGACGTCTCTAAAAAGTTGTCAGATTTACCCTCTCTGCTGCATGTCTACATCTATCTTGCACATATTTTCTTATTTAAGCTCAAATTTCTATATATATATATATATATATATATATATATATATATATATATATATATATATATATATATGTATGTATATATATATATATATATATATATATATATATATATATATATATATATATATATATATATATATATATATATTTAAAATCGAAGTTGCAACGTATGCAATTTTGTCACTTGAAAAGAAAAGGATCGAATTCAAGATGGAATCTGTTATTTAAATAAAAGACATACACTCTGTTCAATTAATGCTATACATGTTATTCGCGTTTATGAATATTTGTTGCTAATATCATTTTCATTATATTCCTTCAGGAAGACAGAGAAAAGAAAGAAAAAGTAAGTATTGATACCTCTGCTTTCAGTCAATACGAATTGCATAATATTATTATATGATTGCTATGACGCGTGTATTTTACTAAAATATTTATTTGTCAAATTTATTTAGCCGTTTAACAACTTGATGTCTTCATTTTATGTCACTGCTTTCTTTGATAAAAGAGCGCAAAAGCTAATAACATCATTTCCGGACACGTTGTTTATACCACTGATTTTTTCCCGTTAAAACAAATATATTCTTCTTTTGAAGCCAACTACCACCTGCTTACTCTCATAATTTATATAATGATCTACTACAGTGGAAGCCACAGTGAACACATATTAAAACTCTTTAGTCCATTCTAAAAAATGTATATTGTTTGTGTTGCATAACAAGGTCCAGCTGACAGATTAAATGTCTAAATCATCTAGTTTATTCATCGTGTTATAGCTTTAGAGTTGCGATACTTTCATGGAGAAACGTCCATATAACGATTCATCGTCAATACTAAATGATGTATTTTGTTCGCTGTAGTCTCGACTCTTAGTCCGTGCTAATAACACAACATAATATGTCCTATTATTGTGGTTTAGTAGAGTCAGTTTCAACCATAGAGAAATTTGAGACGGAGCGTTTGGATATATATATATATATATATATATATATATATATATATATATATATATATATATATATATATATATATATATATATTACAACGGAGCTGCTGAGTGTGGCTTAAAGTATCAATATTTGCAACCGGAATACACGCTATTGATGTTCTAATTTGTAAGGACCACCCCACACACATACAAGAAAACATGAACAATTAACACAATCAATTCAAACCACACAAACCAAAAAATGAAAATCAACTAAATCAGTGCACAGTCTTGTTTTCATCCACTATGATATTCATTGAAGTACAATGAATATGGTCTGAGAATACAAAACGTTAACGGGAAACGGATATTGTGGAAACTTCCATTTATGAACATCAAACGTTACTCGAAATTATAGCAACACTAGCATTGATGCCATTTAGACAACATTTCAGAATTTGAGCTTAAAATGTTATGTCAGAAAAATCTGAACATACATATTTTCAAAAGTTACATTGTTTACTGTCAAAATGTATATCTCTTGAATTTAATGTTAAGAATAATGAAATGAAAACCATGGGGTTCATTAATTGTTTGAATAATATTGGGGCTACACAAAATCATGAGAGATTATCGGTACTAAGCATTGTGATAGAGACTTAAGATTTGTAATAGGAAGCATAGTGTTTCAAAACATTGCTGTCAAGAATGACATGGTGATCATAACTATTATACACGTGGTAAATGAAAGTGTTTATTTTCACACTGAAACAAATGAATGAGGTTGTGAAAATTTAACTATATATTCTGTACCTCTACTGGCCTGTCCATTAGCTGCAGTTTTGTATTGATACCTTTCCTAAAGTAATTAGAGGATTGTCATAATATTTTAAACATATATTGGCTAATTTGTAAAGTTATTAGAGGATTGTCATAATATTTTAAACATATATTGGCTAATTTGTAAAGTTATTAGAGGATTGTCATAATATTTTAAACATATATTGGCTAATTTGTAAAGTAATTAGAGGATTGTTATACAATTTTAAACATATATTGGCTAATTTGTAAAGTAATTAGAGGATTGTTATACTATTTTAAACATATATTGGCTAATTTGTAAAGTAATTAGAGGATTGTCATACTATTTTAAACATATATTGGCTAATTTGTAAAGTAATTAGAGGATTGTGATAATATTTTAAACATATATTGGCTAATTTGTAAAGTAATTAGAGGATTGTCATACTATTTTAAACATATATTGGCTAATTTGTAAAGTTATTAGAGGATTGTCATACTATTTTAACATATATTGGCTAATTTGTAAAGTAATTAGAGGATTGTCATACTATTTTAAACATATATTGGCTAATTTGTAAAGTAATTAGAGGATTGTCATAATATTTTAAACATATATTGGCTAATTTGTAAAGTAATTAGAGGATTGTCATAATATTTTAAACATATATTGGCTAATTTGTAAAGTAATTAGAGGATTGTCATAATATTTTAAACATATATTGGCTAATTTGTAAAGTAATTAGAGGATTGTCATAATATTTTAAACATATATTGGCTAATTTGTAAAGTAATTAGAGGATTGTCATAAATTTTAAACATACATTGGCTAATTTGTAAAGTAATTAGAGGATTGTTATAATATTTTAACATATATTGGCTAATTTGTAAAGTAATTAGAGGATTGTCATAATATTTTAAACATATATTGGCTAATTTGTAAAGTAATTAGAGGATTGTCATAATATTTTAAACATATATTGGCTAATTTGTAAAGTAATTAGAGGATTGTCATAATATTTTAAACATATATTGGCTAATTTGTAAAGTAATTAGAGGATTGTCATAATATTTTAAACATATATTGGCTAATTTGTAAAGTAATTAGAGGATTGTCATACTATTTTAAACATATATTGGCTAATTTGTAAAGTAATTAGAGGATTGTCATACTATTTTAACATATATTGGCTAATTTGTAAAGTAATTAGAGGATTGTCATACTATTTTAAACATATATTGGCTAATTTGTAAAGTAATTAGAGGATTGTCATACTATTTTAACATATATTGGCTAATTTGTAAAGTAATTAGAGGATTGCCATACTATTTTAAACATATATTGGCTAATTTGTAAAGTAATTAGAGGATTGTCATACTATTTTAAACATATATTGGCTAATTTGTAAAGTAATTAGAGGATTGTCATACTATTTTAAACATATATTGGCTAATTTGTAAAGTAATTAGAGGATTGTCATACTATTTTAACATATATTGGCTAATTTGTAAAGTAATTAGAGGATTGTCATACTATTTTAAACATATATTGGCTAATTTGTAAAGTAATTAGAGGATTGTCATACTATTTTAACATATATTGGCTAATTTGTAAAGTAATTAGAGGATTCTCATACTATTTTAAACATATATTGGCTAATTTTTAAAGTTATTAGAGGATTGTCATAATATTTTAAACATATATTGGCTAATTTGTAAAGTAATTAGAGGATTGTCATACTATTTTAAACATATATTGGCTAATTTGTAAAGTAATTAGAGGATTGTCATACTATTTTAAACATATATTGGCTAATTTGTAAAGTTATTAGAGGATTGTCATACTATTTTAAACATATATTGGCTAATTTGTAAAGTAATTAGAAGATTGTCATAATATTTTAAACATATATTGGCTAATTTGTAAAGTTATTAGAGGATTGTCATACTATTTTAAACATATATTGGCTAATTTGTAAAGTTATTAGAGGATTGTCATACTATTTTAAACATATATTGGCTAATTTGTAAAGTAATTAGAGGATTGTCATACTATTTTAAACATATATTGGCTAATTTGTAAAGTTATTAGAGGATTGTCATACTATTTTAAACATATATTGGCTAATTTGTAAAGTAATTAGAGGATTGTCATAATATTTTTAACATATATTGGCTAATTTGTAAAGTAATTAGAGGATTGTCATAATATTTTAAACATATATTGGCTAATTTGTAAAGTAATTAGAGGATTGTCATACTATTTTAAACATATATTGGCTAATTTGTAAAGTAATTAGAGGATTGTCATACTATTTTAAACATACATTGGCTAATTTGTAAAGTAATTAGAGGATTGTCATAATATTTTAAACATATATTGGCTAATTTGTAAAGTTATTAGAGGATTGTCATACTATTTTAAACATATATTGGCTAATTTGTAAAGTAATTAGAAGATTGTCATAATATTTTAAACATATATTGGCTAATTTGTAAAGTTATTAGAGGATTGTCATACTATTTTAAACATATATTGGCTAATTTGTAAAGTTATTAGAGGATTGTCATACTATTTTAAACATATATTGGCTAATTTGTAAAGTAATTAGAGGATTGTCATACTATTTTAAACATATATTGGCTAATTTGTAAAGTTATTAGAGGATTGTCATACTATTTTAAACATATATTGGCTAATTTGTAAAGTAATTAGAAGATTGTCATAATATTTTACATATATTGGCTAATTTGTAAAGTTATTAGAGGATTGTCATACTATTTTAAACATATATTGGCTAATTTGTAAAGTTATTAGAGGATTGTCATACTATTTTAAACATATATTGGCTAATTTGTAAAGTAATTAGAGGATTGTCATACTATTTTAAACATATATTGGCTAATTTGTAAAGTTATTAGAGGATTGTCATACTATTTTAAACATATATTGGCTAATTTGTAAAGTAATTAGAGGATTGTCATAATATTTTTAAACATATATTGGCTAATTTGTAAAGTAATTAGAGGATTGTCATAATATTTTAAACATATATTGGCTAATTTGTAAAGTAATTAGAGGATTGTCATACTATTTTAAACATATATTGGCTAATTTGTAAAGTAATTAGAGGATTGTCATACTATTTTAAACATACATTGGCTAATTTGTAAAGTAATTAGAGGATTGTCATAATATTTTAAACATATATTGGCTAATTTGTAAAGTTATTAGAGGATTGTCATACTATTTTAAACATATATTGGCTAATTTGTAAAGTAATTAGAAGATTGTCATAATATTTTAAACATATATTGGCTAATTTGTAAAGTTATTAGAGGATTGTCATACTATTTTTAAACATATATTGGCTAATTTGTAAAGTTATTAGAGGATTGTCATACTATTTTAAACATATATTGGCTAATTTGTAAAGTAATTAGAGGATTGTCATACTATTTGAAACATATATTGGCTAATTTGTAAAGTATTTAGAGGATTGTCATACTATTTTAAACATACATTGGCTAATTTGTAAAGTAATTAGAGGATTGTCATAATATTTTAAACATATATTGGCTAATTTGTAAAGTAATTAGAGGATTGTCATAATATTTTAAACATATATTGGCTAATTTGTAAAGTAATTAGAGGATTGTCATACTATTTTAAACATATATTGGCTAATTTGTAAAGTAATTAGAGGATTGTCATACTATTTTAAACATACATTGGCTAATTTGTAAAGTAATTAGAGGATTGTTATAATATTTTAACATATATTGGCTAATTTGTAAAGTTATTAGAGGATTGTCATACTATTTTAAACATACATTGGCTAATTTGTAAAGTAATTAGAGGATTGTCATACTATTTTAAACATATATTGGCTAATTTGTAAAGTTATTAGAGGATTGTCATACTATTTTAAACATATATTGGCTAATTTGTAAAGTAATTAGAGGATTGTCATAATATTTTAAACATATATTGGCTAATTTGTAAAGTAATTAGAGGATTGTCATACTATTTTAAACATATATTGGCTAATTTGTAAAGTTATTAGAGGATTGTCATACTATTTTAAACATATATTGGCTAATTTGTAAAGTTATTAGAGGATTGTGATACTATTTTAAACATATATTGGCTAATTTGTAAAGTAATTAGAGGATTGTCATACTATTTTAAACATATATTGGCTAATTTGTAAAGTAATTAGAGGATTGTCATACTATTTTAAACATATATTGGCTAATTTGTAAAGTTATTAGAGGATTGTCATACTATTTTAAACATATATTGGCTAATTTGTAAAGTTATTAGAGGATTGTCATACTATTTTAAACATATATTTACTAATTTGTAAAGTAATTAGAGGATTGTCATACTATTTTAAACATATATTGGCTAATTTGTAAAGTAATTAGAGGATTGTCATACTATTTTAAACATACATTGGCTAATTTGTAAAGTAATTAGAGGATTGTCATAATATTTTAAACATATATTGGCTAATTTGTAAAGTAATTAGAGGATTGTCATACTATTTTAAACATATATTGGCTAATTTGTAAAGTTATTAGAGGATTGTCATACTATTTTAAACATATATTGGCTAATTTGTAAAGTTATTACTGGATTGTCATACTATTTTAAACATATATTGGCTAATTTGTAAAGTAATTAGAGGATTGTCATACTATTTTAAACATATATTGGCTAATTTGTAAAGTAATTAGAGGATTGTCATACTATTTTAAACATATATTGGCTAATTTGTAAAGTTATTAGAGGATTGTCATACTATTTTAAACATATATTGGCTAATTTGTAAAGTTACTAGAGGATTGTCATACTATTTTAAACATATATTGGCTAATTTGTAAAGTAATTAGAGGATTGTCATACTATTTTAAACATATATTGGCTAATTTGTAAAGTAATTAGAGGATTGTCATACTATTTTAAACATACATTGGCTAATTTGTAAAGTAATTAGAGGATTGTCATAATATTTTAAACATACATTGGCTAATTTGTAAAGTTATTAGAGGATTGTCATACTATTTTAAACATATATTGGCTAATTTGTAAAGTAATTAGACGATTGTCATACTATTTTAAACATATATTGGCTAATTTGTAAAGTAATTAGAGGATTGTCATACTATTTTAAACATACATTGGCTAATTTGTAAAGTAATTAGAGGATTGTCATAATATTTTAAACATATATTGGCTAATTTGTAAAGTAATTAGAGGATTGTCATAATATTTTAAACATATATTGGCTAATTTGTAAAGTAATTAGAGGATTGTCATACTATTTTAAACATATATTGGCTAATTTGTAAAGTAATTAGAGGATTGTCATACTATTTTAAACATACATTGGCTAATTTGTAAAGTAATTAGAGGATTGTTATAATATTTTAACATATATTGGCTAATTTGTAAAGTAATTAGAGGATTGTCATAATATTTTAACATATATTGGCTAATTTGTAAAGTTATTAGAGGATTGTCATACTATATTAAACATACATTGGCTAATTTGTAAAGTAATTAGAGGATTGTCATACTATTTTAAACATATATTGGCTAATTTGTAAAGTTATTAGAGGATTGTCATACTATTTTAAACATATATTGGCTAATTTGTAAAGTAATTAGAGGATTGTCATAATATTTTAAACATATATTGGCTAATTTGTAAAGTAATTAGAGGATTGTCATACTATTTTAAACATATATTGGCTAATTTGTAAAGTTATTAGAGGATTGTCATACTATTTTAAACATATATTGGCTAATTTGTAAAGTTATTAGAGGATTGTCATACTATTTTAAACATATATTGGCTAATTTGTAAAGTAATTAGAGGATTGTCATACTATTTTAAACATATATTGGCTAATTTGTAAAGTAATTAGAGGATTGTCATACTATTTTAAACATATATTGGCTAATTTGTAAAGTTATTAGAGGATTGTCATACTATTTTAAACATACATTGGCTAATTTGTAAAGTAATTAGAGGATTGTCATACTATTTTAAACATATATTGGCTAATTTGTAAAGTTATTAGAGGATTGTCATACTATTTTAAACATACATTGGCTAATTTGTAAAGTAATTAGAGGATTGTCACACTATTTTAAACATATATTGGCTAATTTGTAAAGTTATTAGAGGATTGTCATACTATTTTAAACATATATTGGCTAATTTGTAAAGTAATTAGAGGATTGTCATAATATTTTAAACATATATTGGCTAATTTGTAAAGTTATTAGAGGATTGTCATACTATTTTAAACATATATTGGCTAATTTGTAAAGTTATTAGAGGATTGTCATAATATTTTAAACATATATTGCCTAATTTGTAAAGTTATTAGAGGATTGTCATACTATTTTAAACATATATTGGCTAATTTGTAAAGTAATTAGAGGATTGTCATACTATTTTAAACATACATTGGCTAATTTGTAAAGTAATTAGAGGATTGTCATAATATGTTAAACATATATTGGCTAATTTGTAAAGTTATTAGAGGATTGTCATACTATTTTAAACATATATTGGCTAATTTGTAAAGTAATTAGAAGATTGTCATAATATTTTAAACATATATTGGCTAATTTGTAAAGTTATTAGAGGATTGTCATACTATTTTAAACATATATTGGCTAATTTGTAAAGTTATTAGAGGATTGTCATACTATTTTAAACATATATTGGCTAATTTGTAAAGTAATTAGAGGATTGTCATACTATTTTAAACATATATTGGCTAATTTATAAAGTAATTAGAGGATTGTTATAATATTTTAAACATATATTGGCAAATTTGTAAAGTAATTAGAGGATTGTCATACTATTTTAAACATATATTGGCTAATTTGTAAAGTAATTAGAGGATTGTCATAATATTTTAACATATATTGGCTAATTTGTAAAGTTATTAGAGGATTGTCATACTATTTTAAACATACATTGGCTAATTTGTAAAGTAATTAGAGGATTGTCATACTATTTTAAACATATATTGGCTAATTTGTAAAGTTATTAGAGGATTGTCATACTATTTTAAACATATATTGGCTAATTTGTAAAGTAATTAGAGGATTGTCATAATATTTTAAACATATATTGGCTAATTTGTAAAGTAATTAGAGGATTGTCATACTATTTTAAACATATATTGGCTAATTTGTAAAGTTATTAGAGGATTGTCATACTATTTTAAACATATATTGGCTAATTTGTAAAGTTATTAGAGGATTGTCATACTATTTTAAACATATATTGGCTAATTTGTAAAGTAATTAGAGGATTGTCATACTATTTTAAACATATATTGGCTAATTTGTAAAGTAATTAGAGGATTGTCATACTATTTTAAACATATATTGGCTAATTTGTAAAGCTATTAGAGGATTGTCATACTATTTTAAACATACATTGGCTAATTTGTAAAGTAATTAGAGGATTGTCATACTATTTTAAACATATATTGGCTAATTTGTAAAGTTATTAGAGGATTGTCATACTATTTTAAACATACATTGGCTAATTTGTAAAGTAATTAGAGGATTGTCATACTATTTTAAACATATATTGGCTAATTTGTAAAGTTATTAGAGGATTGTCATACTATTTTAAACATATATTGGCTAATTTGTAAAGTAATTAGAGGATTGTCATAATATTTTAAACATATATTGGCTAATTTGTAAAGTTATTAGAGGATTGTCATACTATTTTAAACATATATTGGCTAATTTGTAAAGTTATTAGAGGATTGTCATAATATTTTAAACATATATTGCCTAATTTGTAAAGTTATTAGAGGATTGTCATACTATTTTAAACATATATTGGCTAATTTGTAAAGTAATTAGAGGATTGTCATACTATTTTAAACATACATTGGCTAATTTGTAAAGTAATTAGAGGATTGTCATAATATTTTAAACATATATTGGCTAATTTGTAAAGTTATTAGAGGATTGTCATACTATTTTAAACATATATTGGCTAATTTGTAAAGTAATTAGAAGATTGTCATAATATTTTAAACATATATTGGCTAATTTGTAAAGTTATTAGAGGATTGTCATACTATTTTAAACATATATTGGCTAATTTGTAAAGTAATTAGAGGATTGTCATACTATTTTAAACATATATTGGCTAATTTATAAAGTAATTAGAGGATTGTTATAATATTTTAAACATATATTGGCAAATTTGTAAAGTAATTAGAGGATTGTCATACTATTTTAAACATATATTGGCTAATTTGTAAAGTAATTAGAGGATTGTCATACTATTTTAAACATATATTGGCTAATTTGTAAAGTAATTAGAGGATTGTCATACTATTTTAAACATACATTGGCTAATTTGTAAAGTAATTAGAGGATTGTCATAATATTTTAAACATATATTGGCTAATTTGTAAAGTAATTAGAGGATTGTCATAATATTTTAAACATATATTGGCTAATTTGTAAAGTAATTAGAGAATTGTCATACTATTTTAAACATATATTGGCTAATTTGTAAAGTTATTAGAGGATTGTCATACTATTTTAAACATATATTGGCTAATTTGTAAAGTTATTAGAGGATTGTCATACTATTTTAAACATATATTGGCTAATTTGTAAAGTAATTAGAGGATTGTCATACTATTTTAAACATATATTGGCTAATTTGTAAAGTAATTAGAGGATTGTCATACTATTTTAAACATATATTGGCTAATTTGTAAAGTTATTAGAGGATTGTCATACTATTTTAAACATATATTGGCTAATTTGTAAAGTTATTAGAGGATTGTCATACTATTTTAAACATATATTGGCTAATTTGTAAAGTAATTAGAGGATTGTCATACTATTTTAAACATACATTGGCTAATTTGTAAAGTAATTAGAGGATTGTCATACTATTTTAAACATACATTGGCTAATTTGTAAAGTAATTAGAGGATTGTCATACTATTTTAAACATACATTGGCTAATTTGTAAAGTAATTAGAGGATTGTCATACTATTTTAAACATATATTGGCTAATTTGTAAAGTTATTAGAGGATTGTCATACTATTTTAAACATATATTGGCTAATTTGTAAAGTTATTAGAGGATTGTCATACTATTTTAAACATATATTGGCTAATTTGTAAAGTTATTAGAGGATTGTCATACTATTTTAAACATATATTGGCTAATTTGTAAAGTAATTAGAGGATTGTCATACTATTTTAAACATATATTGGCTAATTTGTAAAGTAATTAGAGGATTGTCATACTATTTTAAACATATATTGGCTAATTTGTAAAGTTATTAGAGGATTGTCATACTATTTTAAACATATATTGGCTAATTTTTAAAGTTATTAGAGGATTGTCATACTATTTAAACATATATTGGCTAATTTGTAAAGTAATTAGAGGATTGTCATACTATTTTAAACATATATTGGCTAATTTGTAAAGTAATTAGAGGATTGCCATACTATTTTAAACATACATTGGCTAATTTGTAAAGTAATTAGAGGATTGTCATAATATTTTCAACATACATTGGCTAATTTGTAAAGTTATTAGAGGATTGTCATACTATTTTAAACATATATTGGCTAATTTGTAAAGTAATTAGAGGATTGTCATACTATTTTAAACATATATTGACTAATTTGTAAAGTAATTAGAGGATTGTCATACTATTTTAAACATATATTGGCTAATTTTTAAAGTAATTAGAGGATTGTCATACTATTTTAAACATATATTGGCTAATTTGTAAAGTAATTAGAGGATTGTCATACTATTTTAAACATATATTGGCTAATTTGTAAAGTAATTAGAGGATTGTCATAATATTTTAAACATATATTGGCTAATTTGTAAGGTTATTAGAGGATTGTAATACTATTTTAAACATACATTGGCTAATTTGTAAAGTTATTAGAGGATTGTCATACTATTTTAAACATATATTGGCTAATTTGTGAAGTAATTAGAGGATTGTCATACTATTTTAAACATATATTGGCTAATTTGTAAAGTTATTAGAGGATTGTCATACTATTTTAAACATACATTGGCTAATTTGTTTCCAAATTGCAGTAATACTGGTCAAGCATTCCATATTGTTTTCATTGGCCATCATCAAGACATTATCGTGTCTGTTGCTAAACAAAATTTTATATAGTCATATGGGGTTGTCGCTAGAAGACTTCGTATTATGTCTAATAGGAGGGAAATAAACATGGTCCTGCTCTGATACTCAATATAGTCGACACAGAAGCCTGTCTAGGTTTGGTGATGTTTATTATAGAGGGAAACCTTATAATGGCAATGTGTTCTAATAAGAAGACTTCTTAAATTGTCACAGTGCTCACTTTTAATATTTACTATCATCTTATCGCATTTCGTCCTGAAGAGATGCTCATATGAACTTTAGGGTTTGTCATATTTATGTTGCAATGTATATTTGATTTATGTTAAATACCTTACATTTTTCTGACTATTATGAAGAGTTTTGAACACAGTTAACGCCCAAAATGTTTCAATATCACAGTTTCAACCCAGCTGAAGAGAAGACCTCCTTCTCCTTTTGTAATGAATGGGAAATAAAAGAAATGAACACCTTTCAGTGCTGATTCAATTAGAAGAATGCAAAGATAGGCGAGCCCATTCTTTTAGCATAATATAAATGTTTGAATTATCTGCGGATGGACTACAAGTTTAGTCATCATTTATAATTATTTAGAGACAATATCATATATATATATATATATATATATATATATATATATATATATATATATATATATATATATATATATATATATATAAAGAAAAGGTCGCTTTATTTCCGACCAAGACAAGGGAGAACTTTTCATTTGTCCTGGATATTGAAACAAAAGAAAACAATTCAAATGTATGCATTCGTTTCTCATGTCTGATGTTTAAAAAAAACTAGAACAACTCAATGTCTCACAGAAATTATGCAGTACAGCCTATAAACCAAGCAAAATGAATACGCCACAGTCTATATGTGCACAGAAAACAGACAAACACGAATGTACAAAACATTGTGTTTGCAATCCTTTTCATGACAATGCCTTGTTGCGGATGTTGGAAGACATTTTTTATTTACCTCGAAATTGAGAGCCATATCGACATGTTCTGTGTTGTAAATTTATGCACACGCAAATTATATGCTGGATATTTCATTGTTATAGTAATACTTTTAGGTTATTGGGTGATTAAAAAGCACATGTAGAGATTTATTTAAAAGAAAACGTATCGGCTGCTAGACGATACTGTTATTTGTGAATGGCTGTCTTTTGTCCAGTGTTCGTGCATTAAACGGCTTGCTTTAAATGTTCTAAGGCGGTGTAACCAGTGACATTCATATGCGCCATCTGTGAACATTGAAAACTATATATGTTATTGTTTAGATAAAAGATCATAAGTATACATTCAAACACAAGCAAACAGATAGAAGCACTTCCTATATGTGTCATCATATCCGGTATATGCTAGAATTGGCTTCTGGGCACCAGATCTGCACTTTCTTGGTGGAAAGAGGAAACTATACTTTTCGCATTGATTCTACATTCCACAAAAATCAGTACTGTTGAATTATTATGAATAGCTTGGGTAAAGAAAAATATAAAAAAAGTATACATCACGCAACAGGTCATGTGTCATAACATTATATAAGTAAGCGACAGAAAGGGTGAAAAGACAACTTTTTAAAAGAGTCAAAATGCCAACAAAAGCCTTCCTAAAAGAAAAGATATGATCTCTTTGTTCGTGAATATTTTTGCTCCGCATAGATAGATAACTAACAGACCACTCTTTGGGAGGGTCCAAATGCCGACATAAACCTTATTCTAAAGTATTCAATGGTGTTTATAACTTTAAAAATCAATTTATTCTAACAACGATGATGCGTCTCTAATTGGGTTAGGTTATTGTGTCTTCCTCGAACTGAAACACCAGAGATAAGCACAAATATATTACAAAATTTCACCAACTTGAGGTCGCACTCTTTATCTGGTATAATTACATTATTATCATATCAATAAAACCCTAATATGATTGATATGTAGGAAGATATGTGCCGTTTAGATGAATATATCGCATAAAATATGACAAAGATCGAGTTTCAAAGACACATCCAATATTTACGATCTGTACGAGAACAATATAGGGATTTAAAAGTGCCCATTTTCATTTTCATCAATCTCCCTGCTCACAACTCCACCGTCCTCCTCCTTCGCAGCAAATATAATAACCACAATCTCTCTCACAAATGTGTTCACCACAGACAAATCAGAATCGTCTAGAAAAGGAAAGGAAACTTTTTTTTACGATGCACCTGACACTGATGCTACTAAAAGTGGCTTTAATACTCTGACTACATCAGGAGCAAGTGGTCTTATTTCTTGTTCTAACAACATTTTCGATGACGTACCTATACTAAAAATCCTCATAGGAGGGAAACGTGCTGGAAATAATTCGCTTAAATCGGGAATGAAATATATGACATTTGTCGAAGATTATTTATAGGTGTTATCATGAATATTGACGTGTCTCTTTGATGAAATCGTTGATGATTGTTATATCGATTAAGCTCGCTTCGATTAGATAAATGAGTAACAAATACGATAATCATGCACAGCGCTCAAGTTGGATTGATCATGGCCAGGGTAGTAAATGCACGATTGTATTTAGAAAGATTGTCCCGAAAACAATACAATATGCAAAACGATTATCAATCCCACAAGGAAAATAAAATAATAAATCAAGCCGCAAATAAAAAGAAAACTAGCAGAATTAGTTGCTGATGAAATTGTTATCACAAAGTTAACTAATGCAATTGTACAGAAAAACACAAGTCTTATTCAGGAATCAGTCTTCGTGTTAGATGATAGCAGTTATATTTAAATGTTCAAACGTATAACTGATCCGGCGTTTGATGTAGACACACCGGTTCTCAAGGGTGAATATATACGTGATTATCAATTTTATGTTATGACGCAATATCAGCGTGGTCGAATTAAATTACATTTTAAAGATACAAGCCTATATGTGCTACCCGCTGATGCTTTGACTGAGGTAGAATGAGTTTTGTAACATATGTACCTCTTAATAGACGCATTTGGAGTTAATGTCATAGTTGGGTTTGTTAAGAATGGTATCATGGCATTATTTGACAGTGCCTCTTACATGATTAATGGAATAAATAATGAATCAATTCAAACAGACGTTGATGTTGCTGCAACTATAATAGGTATATCCAACACCTTATACAACCACAGGGTTGGGCTGGAGGCTAGGGGTTGAGTGAAGGCGATGACTCTTTATGTAATGTTTGATTTACGGACTTTATGACCTATATAAAGAAAGGCCATGATAAAGTAATCTTTATCCTTACAATTGTCGGTCTTTATGTTTTTAACATATCATTTAATGTAAGAAACTATACAAATCAACTAATGTACCATTTCAAGAGACCAAAACCTCAACTATTTAATATCTATCATCCACGTACTTACTGTCGAAAACCCATATTATACTAGCTTCATCATGCTGGAGTGGCCAACACCCAGTTGTATACCATCCAGTCTCGCGTAGCCCATTATGCTATTCTTACATTATGTAGCGAACACTGACTGACTAGTATCCCAAACTTACCATTCAATATGCTTACCGAAATAGCTGTTAATAACACTCTAGCGGCTATCCAAGACAATAAGGTTTGCTAGCTATTCAAAGTAGGTAGAACTAATGTAGTATTATGTTTCTTATGATCGTTCAGGCAGAACGGGAAATGGCACTACAAGTGAGTACAAATTACAAATAAATATTCTAATCGGATACACTAAGTACGAATCATGTGTATTAAAAAGTTTATTTTAAATACTCCACACTTTAATTCATGTAAACTGATGATACATTTTATATTACACTTTATGTTTATTTTTTGTCTTACAATAATATCTTCTCAGATAGATGGCAAACACTAAATTAAATTTTGTATTATTCTGTGTACGAATTAAATATAAAAAGATAAGTTTAAACAAGGTACAATAATTGCATTGATAGGTTTGTAGTTTCATGCTTCATTCATACGTTTCTCCATATTTTTCTCACCTCCTCCCGGTAATTAAAGGAATCATTTCTGCTATGATGCATGTCGTAGCAGCTTAAGAGGGATTCACTCTATAAGGCGGTCAGGGGAAATAGCTTGCTTCAATTAATTATTGATGACAAATAATAACATTTCAAAAACACTTTTAGAGGAAATAATAAGTAATTAATATGTACTTTTATCTAGACAATTAAAAGTACTGTATAGTGAAAATCTTTGCTGATCGTTATTTTGTATTTTTGCAACAAAAAAAGTTGAAACCCTTTATATTTAAATACTATATAATCACTATATTAAATTGGTAAAATCTATAACTATTATAGATAAATCTAATGAAATAATGGCATACACTGTCATTGCAATTGACAATATGGTCATACGCAGACACATCTCTTTGAGAGCAAATTAGCATAGAGTACGTCACGCTCTTTAACACATTTATTACATTCTTTTCAGGAAGAAAGAGAGAAGAAGGAAAGAGTAAGTATTAATATCTCGTTTTCAGAAAACGACTATAAATGTTTCAATGTATACATTTATTATAAGGCTGCTTTCAGGCGATAAGTAAAACATACATTTCTGGTGTTCTTGCTTCGGTGAATACGTACACATGAAACATTGCATAAAGTTATAATGCTTGCTATGTTGGACTAATTTACTGAAATATAACTGCTTTCAAATGAAACACATAATCTGCCAATAACAGAAAGGTCGCCTATTCATGCCTCATGCACGTTATTTAATTTGTGTTTATTAATATTATTGTCTAAAAAGGTCTAATTGATGGAAATAATTTTCTCTGATTTCATCATTACCATATAAATTTCACCTACCAATCAAATAATATTGCTAATTCTTGTTTTTCGTCTGTTTTTGTATCTCGCATTTACTGTTTTTGTCCGAAATAGAAGCAAAATTATGTATATTGACAAAATGGCGATCCTTAGTGCAATAAAAACATTAAAATAGACACTCGTATCGATGAATGAACTATAATTTATTTGAAGATGGGTTTATTATAATATGATATTGTATCCCTAACTGTCCATTATATTAACATAAAACCTGTATATTCAATAACGTCAAACGAATCGGAGAAATGTATATTAATGTTTATTTGTCCTTCTTTTTACCATTATTGGGCTTAACTCAAAGCATTATTTCCAGGCTTATGACATATTCCAATATCCAGCATGATTAAAAGCAAAACATCGGTATTTACTTAACCTTCTTGGATATCAGATTGATTATATTCTTTCAGGATGAAAGAGTGAAAAAAGAAAGAGTAAGTATTAATCATATTGCGTCCAGTAAAAAATGGTACAAATCATCCATGGCATAAAAGTGACGTACGAATGTTAAAATCCCTATATTTTCAAAACCGACTTATGCGTGAAATACACTTCATATTTTACCACGACTTCGATTTGTATTAGTTCATTTACATTGAGATGGTTTATTACTTAGACTCACGATTTTGAGTCGTATCGGTTCTCTTAATGAAGATCTAGTCGTCCAGTCAAGACGGGATGATGATATTGATTGATTAATTTGTTATAGACATTTGCTCAAACATCTTATTGCAATCGTGACTTATATCAAGCACTTGGAAGGAACCGACCCATCATTGACCAGATCAGTGTTGAATAGGTACAAGCACTTTAACATTTAATAGAAAGGATCCTAATCCATATTATTCGACATGGATAATATGTTTTTTTATTGGTTGTTACCTTTTATCACTATGTCTGAACAAGGCGATGTTACTGGGCTCAAGTGTTCTTTCCTCTCTGTATGAAATAAGCCCAAAAAACATCCATAGACAAGGAAATTATCCTGCAATCAACTGTTGATTCGATATACTTGTATGATGAGGCTCATGTAGTCTTCATGTTTGTTGGAAATGTATCCAATAATGATCAACTGGCAAGCAAAAAAGGTTTGTTCTGAGGTGTGAACTTTTATTTCGTGCAGGCACCTAAAACACTTCTAAGTGATTGAAACAACTCGTAGTTTTTGTCATTAATCCTTGTTTTTCAGACATTCTATTCATGTACCCATGTGACTTGATACGATGTTAGTTTTAATAAATGAATTATAACCACGTGATTGGTGGCCGGATCCACACGACGGCAAGTAATTTGATTCAGTAAACAGTGGCATATAATAAAACATGAATGTATCAAATAAATTGGATATCATTTTTGTAAGCTTAAGAAACAAATTCATTATAAATATATATGTTTGTTACTTGTATGGGGCTTAATAATGTATATTATTGTCACACCCAGTAAACAGTGGCATCAAATCAAACATGAAATGTATCAAATAAATTGGTAATAAATTTTGTAAGCTTAAAAGTCAAATTCATTATCAATATATATGATTGTTACTTATATGGGGCTTAAAAATGTCTATTATGATCACACCCATTTTTACGGTACAAATTTTGGCAGCTCCTTATTATTTCCTCTGGATAGAGAAAAAGCTAAACATGATAGGACGGAAAATATTCACAGCCTTGTCAGTATATTAGGTCAAATGCCACCTGTTTTAAAATACTAAGGTAGAGTTGCTGCATACAATACAATAGCATTACGTGCGTACGATTCTGTCCTAATTTTGTAATATTAACTTTGGTTTTCTTACAGGAAGAAAGGCAGATAAAAGAATTGGTAAGAAGTAATATATCAAGTGTCAGTTAAAACAAAACTTTAGTATTTAATAAAAAACTAGTTAGATTATTAAGATGCGTATCCGCAGAACCTGTATGCATCGAAGTTTAGTCACCATTTATAAAGTTGCCGTTCCATCGACATGCTCCTTTTTCTTTAGGATGCTTCCATTTCATTCGCATGGCCCTGCTTCATTATAATGCAATGTTTCAAACATGTTGGAGACAACATCAACTTATTTACACTCTCTTACTCTATTGCACTCTCATCTATTTTGCTCCTGTTATGTGTTAAGAATTAATTAAAAATGCATGTATCTTCTTCAAAAAAATTAAGACGAAAACTATAATGAAACTATGAACGAAACAATATAAGGTTCCTAGCATGTGTCAGTTTTACTAGTCACTATATACACTGCGTTTATCGGATCTATATTTTTATCAGGAGAGTGAATAATATTTCCTGCGATATCTTTTCTGATATTTTAATTACCAACGTGCCTTTAAACCAATCACTTCGAGTGGATGAGACACGTAAACCTTGTTTGACAGCTCATCTAAGAGAAAGAAAACAAGGATTCCAAACTGCCACTGCTTAGAAGCTATATCCACTCAAAGGAAATTCTATGGGAGTAGACACCGACATAAAATCTGGAGACGGAGTCCATAAGGCGGTCTGACATTGACCACAACGTCATTCAGGCAACTCGTGCAATGATGTTGCTGCCAAGCTGTATCGGCATTCGTCGTGTCCTTGGGTCCACCATCTGTGTGTTGAGGGGCGATAGGCTAAATGGGCCACATCTGATTATTCATTATACGCTGTCAGGCGTTGTAGCACAATTACCATGGACACTAAAGCATCTTCATAGGGCGTCGGTATAACACGTAAAAAAGCAGTTTGCCGGTTCTAAATCAAAGCTCGATTGAAGTAGAGCTTGGAGCCTGAGGTCGCGTACGGCATAGGAAGAACTCACCATGTCTCACTGGACATCTACCGCCCGCCTTAAGCAGGAGCACATCCACTCATTAAGGTGCTGCTCGATGTGGACTGCCTGATTCACTGGGTGTGTGAAGCTTAGATGACAATCTCGATAATTGGGATACAAATTCCGCTCCCGGCAAGACTAAGGAAGAAAAAGAAGACTTAAGTTCTTCCTTTTGCACGCTGGAACATCTGAAACATATCGTAATGGATAAACCACTTAAATGCAGAAGATCGATGGATCACATAAAACTTTCGTCATTGACATATAACTCTTCTGGGTTAACTTCGACATTAAATTCCTCCAGGAGGACCCGACTGGCCGACAGAGGCAACGTCAGGGTTGCAAAATACACCTTACTTTGGTACGAGAAGCACTCGGATGAACCAATGATGTATGGTGTCGGTTATATGCAATGAACATGCTTGTCTCCTTCAGTGAACCTTCTTCATCAGGAACTGAAAGAATCCTTGACATCATCAGGCGAATCCATATCCATCAGCATATACGCCCGAACCCTCTGCTCCACCCACGAGGAGAAAGATACATTATATGAGGCTCTGCAATTGGTTATATTTAGTAACACAAACATTAAATACCTCTACCTAATAGATTTCAATCCAGAATTGGGAGCTAAAAACGAGGCCTGGTTCGCCTGCCTAGGCTCTAAAAGCGGGGTAATATCAACGGGAAATATCAGTTATTGCTGACGTTAAAGCACAGCAATTCATAAGAAAACTACAATAAGCTCACACCAAAGCTTTACGTAAATATACCATCGACTCGAGGTGATGACATCTCCGTGATGCTTAACCATTTTAACCACCACTGCTTACTGGAAGAAGGAGAGCAACAATACCAACTGGTACGAAGCAAACTGGGAGGTGGTGAAGCCCATGACTAAGGCGAAGAGAAAGGCCAATCTTGCATACAAGGCTGCACCTAACAATATTACATTACAAGCCCCCAGGCATGCCAGGAAAAAGGTTCAGCAGACCAACCCTCGCTGGGGCTTCTAGACCTTTGCTTAACGCGTCTAATCTGAATCAGAGTGTGGCTTTATAGCCGGCAGGTAAACTGTGGACAAGATATTTTCATTACACCGCTACCTTGTATTGACCTAGCGAAGGCGTTCTACCTGGCCAGTCGGAGCGGACTCTTGAGGCGTCTTTAGAAAATACGCTTACCCCACGACTGCTCGCATCGTCACATGTTTTCACGACTACATACACAGCACAGTGTTCTTCAATGGCTCAAAATCAGAGGCCTTTCAAGTTAGCAGCGGAGTGAATCAGGTATGCATCCACACCAGGGTCGACAAGAAGTTTTTCCACATCGCCAGTCTCCGTGGTAAGACTAAAGTCACTGAGGTAGCTATCCGCGAATTACACCTTTAAGGATATTGAACTGACCAACGTTTTGGAAAAAACAACCGTATTGATTTAGGACTCAGACTCCATTTTTCCGTTATGGCTAACTTGGAAGTTGTTGAGACCGTCACAATCCCGGGTCCACCAGCTCATGCTTGCGCTCCATGTATTCTGAGGTGAACGTCAGGATTGCAAAGTCAGCAGAAGTGATGGCCTAACTAATCTAGAAAGTATGGAACATCGACAACCTCAAGGAAAATACCACAATGCGCGGCTACCAGGCCTTCATGCTCAGCACACTGGTCTACAACAGTGAGACATGGACCACCTATGCGAGACAGCGTGAACCTGAAACGCCTGCGTCGCATTCTGCACATCCATTGACGGGATAAAGCAGGATAAAGCACCCAACATAGAGCTTCTGGAACGCGCCAACATGATCGGTATGGTCTTAGGTCCCGGCGAGAGGGGCTTTTGATGGCATTGACACGACAAGAGAATGGACACATCCAACATTCAAGTTTCCAAATGACCTTCAATACGGGGTGTTAGCAGAAGGTGCATGACTGACTGGATGGCCACGTGTGCGTTACAATGATGTGTGGAAGAAGGTCATTAAAACGTCTAACATCAACGACTAGCAGAGCTGTATTAACAGTGATAATACCAGGCGCCTAGCTATGAGACAGGGAGTTCAAAAAGCCGGGGAACACAGGAACATAACGCAAGATGAAATAAGAGCAAAGACGAATGTGAAACAACAACTTACTATGAAGTTACACCATCGTATCCCGTAGAGGGACGGATGACAGGAATTATCAGAGAGCTCTCAAAATACAGTATCATCACAAGATATTTTTTTAGAAACGAAAACAACAAATTTGTCTTCATTAAAAGCATTATACTAAATTCAGAAATCTTAAGATCGTTCGCTTAATAATCGAAATCGTAAAATTGTTCAGTAATATTAGGATCAAGATTTTTCAGTATGTTTATGTTATATTTCTTTAATCCCTAGCAATTGGTGGTAGTTTACCGGAGTCGTTCACGATGAGATGCTTTAGTGACATTCTTGCTATCTTCTCTTTCCCCTCTTCCTTTAGGTTTGAAATATTATAAAATGTACATCTGTTACATTTAAGCAGCACTAAGTGCTATATATATATATGTTATATATATATATATATATATATATATATATATATATATATATATATATATATATATATATATATATATATATATATATATATACAATGTTTAACATGAGTGTAACTCTATATATAGGAATATAGGCTATATTTTGCACATGTATGGTATCTCCTAAAAAAATGTTTTCATTTCATGTCCATATATATTTTTGTAGTCATCAATATTTCAACGCATGTACTCCCTTTCAGGCATTAAGCAGATTTAAAACAGGAATATTTGCTATGTGAACGATAAACAAAAAAATACATTCCTTTAATTTAAAAATATATGTGTTATGTTATTAGGTGTCCATACACAAGCTTGTGTACGCCTAATCCATATGCCAATTGAATAGTAGATATCTTCCATCAAATAACGCAATTAATACTCTTTTTCCAAGCAGCTTATCAGTTGTGATCAGTAGAACAAAAAGCAAATATCCTGATATGCCATTGCATGATCAATTGGCATATCATGGAGTATGTGTTTTGCAGTTGTAACTGCCATTAAAGTCTGTATATAGGATAGGTGTACAAGATCCTTGATTTGTAGTTTGAAATATATAATCATGCTATTGCCATCATTAGTCACTAACCAATACAGAAGGACTTCTGAAATGTTATCTCACAAATGGACGGCGTTATTGAAAATCATCCATGAAAGCTAAATTTGTAGAAGTAGGTATTGTGTATAACAACCATCTTATTCATGATACTTTATACATCAATTAATATACACTTGCTGTTATCAAACTTCTAAATTGTTATCGCAAACATGGACGTTTGCTAATGAAAGTAATTTATAGAAAATGAATTAATCGAGTATTTTGAATGGATTTACTAATCTATTATATTGCACGTACCTGTTGTTTTTAGTCTCAGAAAATGGAAACAAGAGTGAAGGATCTCGAGGGACAACTCTCCAGTACAAGAAAACAATATGAGGAAGCTAAAGCGAACGTATGTTATTATTTTAAATGTTCCAGTTTTCCCAAATTATTATTTCCTTGAACTTTTGGAACGCTTGTTTTATTTTATGCACCCTAGATATGTTCATTATGCAACCATATTTATCTAGGAATGACTGGCAGGAACATGAATGTTAAAATACAAATATGATAAACAAGTAGCATTCTGTTGAGTAACTGCTACTAGAAATGTACATTGATCAATGTATTGATATATCAGTAACCTTTAACACAGGGAACTAAAGACTAAATAATATTATCCAAGATTATGTCCATCTTTGTAACATTTAGTTTTTCAACTTAATCATTCCAATTATGTAAAAATCCTGGGTAATAACAACTTGACTATTATTAGACTCTGCCATCATTAAATGACATACAAAGTTTGCACAGACACATAAATCCATGCAATAGCCAACATCACGTGTTTGTTTGTAATACATACGTGCTTTTAAAATTATTTATAATTTAAATAGTAAAATGTTTATTGGAGCATACATCAGTTATTTAAATTATTAGTTATCATAAATTGTAATTTTCAAACTGTGTTTGGTTTTATGTTCAAGCTATACTTGAACTAATGCATATATCTGTATATCAACATAGTTCACATTATCTAACGAGTAATACATTGACAACATTGCTCTGTAGTCTGACACTAAACTATGGCTGCAAAACAATATTAATTTTCGCCCATATCAATTATAGGCCATTACAATAGGTGCGAAGCTGAATCAGGCAGAGAAAGAGATACAGGCCCTCCGTAGTCAGCATGCTGATGCCGTTGCTGAGGTAATATTACTCGTGACATTTGGCGGGTTGGCATTTTAATGGCGTGTTGTAGCATATGCACAAAACTTGTCTCAGGTATGTGTCTCATATTCAGTAATACAATTCATGACAACTATGTTAATCAGACAATCTTATGTTTGTCAACAAAAATGATTTATGTAACATTTGAGAACGTAGCGTTAACTGTGTTGAACGTGTAACTTTTACCTTTAATTTCAAAGGATTATTGCTGGTCTTTTGAATTTATTATTTTAATATGTGATGCTATGTTATGATTTGATATTATGTTTAATTGAAAAGTATCAATTTATTACATTCATACTGTACATATGTATAATGAAACAAACTTGTTTAATCTCAACACGAATTGATCGATTGAAAATCCGTAATTCGGTTTAATATATGTTGCTGAATGAGTGACATGTAACCAGCATTATCAGAGATGCAAGTTTAGTGCCATTAGGTCTTTTTAACTTAAGATACAATGAAGTATATCAATGCTTGAGATTCAGCCAGATAGACAAACAAATAGGCAGACGGACCTATTGTGAACTTGTGTCAACTATATCTGCGATCTTAAGTGAAATCGCTACATTTTTCGGTTGCATTTTTTTCTAAAAATATGATTGTATTTATTTCTTTTAGGGTTTAACGCCATTTTTCAGCACACGATAACATTGCGGCCAGTATTACTGGTGGAAGAAGAACCCGGAAAGAACCACCGACCCACGAGAAGCTACTGGCAATCTTTCTCACATAACTACACAAGCCGAATCTTAGACTCGAACCCACGCAGACAGAGGTGAGACGGCAGTGATCCGTAACGGAAAATGCTTTAGACCTCTCGGCCACTCGGGACCCCTAAATATGATTGTAAAAAATGAAAATTGTGTACATCATATATCACGGTCGTCCTAATTTTCATATATTCTATAATGGCTAGTTGGTGTAAATATTGTATGACGTACAAAAGTAACTGTTTTCAAATATGAAATGCTCTGTGCATAATCAATATGTTGACCTTGTATATTGTAAAATACTGTACAAGATCGGTTTCCTATTAAAGTAATAAAACACAGTTTTAAGATATTTTAAGCATATTGGTATATTGTCTTATATAATTTACACGTGAAGATTCTAGGTTTGAAACAAACTTGGTTTCATTTTATGATCGGATTCTAATCTGTGATCATTTGCAAACATTTACAGAATTTAAGACGATACTAATTTGCACCTTTAATTGATTTTGTTTTAATATTAAATATAATCTTACTTCATGCTAACAAATTATATTTATATTACATTCATATTTGTCTTATTATATATACGTTCTAATAAGTGTGTTTAGACACATTCTGAAAATACAAACATATTTAAACAATCTGAGAACTGAAGACATGCATACAAATAATTTATAAATCGCAACTATGATCAATTGTGGTTTATGACGGTGTCGAAACACTTATAAAGAAAGGGAGTTAATTCAGTTTGTCGCAGATTGTTTGGTTAAGGTTAACACGGTGCAGGCCCGAGAGAATTGCATTCAGAGCCCTGTTTTGAGTATCTGAAAATCAAATGCAGAAGGAAACGTGCTTGATATTTTGTTACTTAAAATTGACCCAAATTGAATTAGACTTGTTGATATATCAGTGTTCCAGAATGTATATGTTATGCACGCATATTCTCCAGCAGAGTATCATGTTCGTCCCATTCTATATAATTGAAGTGAACACTATTGATCTTAATTTAATTTTCCGGCAGATCTATGTCTATGTTAACTGTTGTTGCGTAAGCATTCAAACATTTAGTGCGTACCATGAGTACTTGATTACAAGAATCAACCGATCGCCGACCCTGATTATGTATGCACATCATGTACCAGATTACCTGGATTTATGTAATCGTTTATGAGTATTTATTAGCACAAACAGCATATACCCAAATTTGCCAGCACACAATGCCCAGACATTGTGTACTTTGGTGTAGTACTCTCAACGGATCAAAACTTATTGAGCGGATATTATACATGGAAGCCAAGTCTATGTTTCCACTGTGCCCACACAGGTCGGAACGTTATAATTGTTTTCACTGAGAAATGCATGCTGATATTTTTACGAAGACAAAATTTAGCTTTTTAAATTAATAACTTGTTTAAATTTATAGCCATTATAAGATAAGATGACGCCTGTTAAAGATATAGCAGAGTATACACATTATAGTACTATATTCGGATATATAACATCTAGATGGTGTATATAATACACTACACAACATTCATGCTTAACTTTAATCATAGGGGGACCTGATACAGTACTACATTTATGTGTAATACAAATCATAATTAAATAACAAGTTTAGGATGTCATACAGTTTATCGGGGTATATGCAATAGCTAATTCAATGTTTGTGGATAAAACAAGTGGTTTGTAAATTCAAGCGCATTCTCTATTAGATGCGACGTTACGTGTCAAGAGCCAATCAACTGCCTATATGACGCAATATACATTGAACTCATTCTGATTTAAGTTATTTGATTCTTTACTTAAAATATAGAAATTTGAAAATAATATTTTGCAATATCAGACACAAAGTCTTCTTACACAATGTTCCCATTTCTATTACATTTATTTTATTATTTCAGGTCAACAGATATAAGAGAAAAATAGTAAGTAAAATATTTCTCCTTTAGTACCAACTATACGGTAAGGCATCTTCTATATTTGCTTTGTGATTGTTTGGTCCGTAAAATTATCACAAACTGTTCCACGAATGTAATACACCAGTTTTCAATTCAAGTACCGCTTTTATTATTTAGGATCATATGCCAATATCACGTCTCAGATCATACTAAGGCATGATAATACTATGCAAACATATAACGAGATAATACAAAAAGGGGAGACGTTACTTGATATTTAATTTGCGAATCAATGCTTGAATGTCCAGAATATTATTCAAGTTATCTTACTAATTCTGAAGTAACGATCATTGTATCGGCATTATTGGTTGAACCATATGTATAAAAAAGCTTCCAAAGGTTGCAAAACGCGTTCGGTTGTTGTCAGTTTCTTTACAGTCATATAAGTTACCGATAAATTAACATGTACACAAGCTATGTTATTCAGATGGAAACATACTGATGGAAACATACTGTTACATTGTATTCTTATTAATATGTACACAAGCTTGTTCTGTTATGCAGATGGAAACATACTGTTACATTGTATTCCTTGGGTCGCATAAGTACTTAGATCAGCATATGTGTTATACGATTAAAATATACATTATTATTCAGGTGAAATTTCAATACTTCGTTAGCCTATTTTCATTAATCTTAAGATAAAAGTATCGGCTGTTGAATTATACGTTTATGTGAAGACCAGGATTAGTGTTATAAACTGACACTGGTATCGACTATTGAATTATACATGTATGTGAAGAACAGGATTGCTATTATAAGCTGACACTGGTATCGGCTATTGAATTGTACGTTTATGTGAAGACCAGGACAAGTATTATAAAATGACACGGATATTGGCTATTGAATTATACATTTACATGATGACCATGATTAGTGTTATAAAATGACACTGGTGAAGAACAGGATTGCTATTATAAACTGAGACTGATATTGGCTATTGAATTATACATTTATGTGAAGAGCAGGATTATTATTATAAACTGACACTCATATCGACTATTGAAATATAATTTATGTGAAGAACAGGATTGCTATTATAAGCTGACATTGGTATCGGCTCTTGAATTATACATGTATGTGAAGACAAGGATTATTGTTATAAAGTATTGTACTCTCCTCTCTCCATCTCGGCAACTTGTATACTATCAGGACAACATCATTACATGCCTTTGATATATTTGTATACGGTTTTCTTTCTCTATATGTGTTTCATAACTAGTCTCGATTGAAATTGGAATTTTGCACGAAACGAAAAAAAGCATAAACAAAATATAAACTGTGATAAGTGGACTTTTTCATTTCTGACTAGTCTGCAATTTAATTTGTCGATTAATCGGCAGCACACAGTTCGCTTATAGGAGATGATATAAGTGATGAAAGTGTAATTATCAGATTAATGACATACTGTATTTGTTTTTGCCAATATGCACCTGTTAAATTGTCAGTTTTATTTAGATTAAATAAACTAAGTTAAGTGTATTGGTTTTCATATCACATTTATATCATACTTTCATGAAGACATAAATCAGAATTGGAGCCTAGCAATAGGCATATTTATCAGTCAAAATGTAAAACATTCTGGACTGCGCCAAGTTAGTATTTGATTCGCTAAGCGCGTTCTTTTATTATTAGTAATTTCTCTTCGAATTCACTATATCAATAACTTTGATACGAACTTTTATTGGCTTATCTCTGATGGTTCTTTTAAAATTATTATATTTAGTACAAAATATATGTAACACAAAATCAGGTCACAATAAGAAATTATGCGGTGAAAGCAAAGAAACGTGTTTTCCAGTACATATATTTTCGGAGATATCTTGATGCGTTTCAAGAGCCAAACCACTATTTCATTTCCCATATAACGTACATAAAAAACTAAAGTGATTTCTTCATTATGTTCATAAAAAGTGTAGAAACTTCTATTTAATAAAGCTGTACAATTGTGTCATCATTGAAAATTGGGTCTTTCAAAGCATTTTCTCTGCGCATCATGAATGATATACAACAACTGCCAGTTCTGCACCTATTAATACAGTATTATGTCAAGGTTGAAAATATAATTTGTGGCAGGATATTAATTGTATAAGATCAAAATAAAAGTATATATTGTGTTGTCACCTATAGCTCATAGTTATCAAATATATAATGGGAAAGGTTTTAATCCTACGAGAACGTCTCAGAGTACGTAATATTATTAAAAAATTTTCAGCAAACCTTGTATAAAGAGACAATAAGTCAGTTTTTAGTGCATCTATTTTCCTGTCATCAGCATGTTTCACTTACCGTTATATCTAAACAAGTAACGACTTTCCCCAAGTTGTATAATTTACATACTTCTTTCAGTTAATACGTAAAAACTGACGCTTTAATCGACTATTGAATTATACATATGTCTGAATACCAGTTAGAGTTTGCTATATGACTATACGCTCAGCTGTATATGCCGTCAGCTTGTATGCTGTCAGGGCCATTACATTACAAATATTTGTTAGATATTGATAATGTACTCTTTCTACGGATGTATTACATGACTACGTTGCTAAGCATAGGAACTGAGGACGAAACGAATGAAAAATAAACCAAGTAAAAACTGTGGAAATCCATAATTTATTAATTGTTTGTCGCTATTTTATTCGCTGTTTGAATCAGCATCACGTTGTACAGTTTTATATAGGACAAGTTTTGAAAATATGCTAACCTGATTGCTGGCTTGAATTTGTGCTCTAATAATGCATTTGTATGTAAGTAATTTGGGCATTGTATGGTGGAAAGCTTTGCAGCTCCTTTATCTTGATTTACTCAGAATATAAGAAAATGGCCAACAGGAAAGTCGACATTCTGTAATTTTAATAATGCTCAACCCTTATAAGCTATTGAGTAATAATCTGATCAAGTTGTGACGTCCTCTGTATTTGTATTTGCCAATTTCAACATGATTATATGATTCTTTTGTTAAGAGCAAATAAGCGAGGTTTACTTCACGGTTTTGAGAATTACACGGCCATGCTCATTTCAGGAAGAAAGAGCGAAGAAAGAAACCGTAGGTAGCAATATGCGTAGTTTGCAGCCCATAAGTACACATTGTGTATTGATTCAAGTTATACTCTCATTTTTCAATGTCATGTGCCGCTTTGGAAGTAATTTTTGTTCAAATTTATTTCATCTAAGAGGTATTTTGCTGTTTCTATTTTGGGCGAAATGTCTGTACCATCATTTCAGGTCATATATAATTTTTTTTGTAAATAATTGTTTTTGCCCTAAAGGAGACAAATATATTAATATTTTGACCAAAGTAAAGAAATGGTATTCTGCTCGAACTTGATTCCACGGCACATATATGTTAGGACATATCTTGATGTGTTTTATGACTCGGAGCCCAACTTCAGTTCCCATCAGAACTAATGTGAATATGGATAAAGAAATACAATTAAATTCATTATTTGACTTGTATTAATTAGATACCCATTCATTCATTCATTAAAATTGAAGATTTGTCTGCATTGAAAATAAGTATTTCGATGAATTTCCTTTGCGCCTCTTACCAATGGATAGCGACTGATTGGTGTACATCTTATAACAAAATCTTATCGTAGGTGAACATAGTTCGGCTGGTTATCAAATGCACGAAATCTTGATGAAAGTACTTCTTTTGTTGTCAAATATAGTACATCGATTAAAGTTATCAAATATATAATTGACTAAAACTTGTTCAAACCCATACAAATGTCTCAAAATATGTAGTATTTTATTTCTGTCTTCAGCCAATAGTACACGAGTTCTCTGGCTTATACATACTGTTACGTATATTTGATATAAGTCATTTATATTTATTTTTAATGTTTGTTTGTTAGATTTAAATTTGGCATTTTAAGTTTTAAGATTCGTTCATTGAAGGGGGGGGGGTGACCTGTACTTTACAGAGTAAACACCAGGTGTTGACCTCATTTCTGACCTGGTTTCATAGTTGTAAACAAGCTTTTAAAATGATTGGTTGGTTCCAAGGACATTATGGAGTTTTATATATAATATCTTTCTATTTTAGTTGGGTCATACGCTGTTTACGTGATTTCTTGAACGTAAATTTGTTCTGAAGGATTCTAGGAGATGGTGACCCCTTCCTTGTTTATGTAAAAACAGCTATATAAACTATGTTTTGGAGCGAGCTATTCAGTATAATTTGGGCTTTTAGAATATTAAGTTGTGTCTTTTTGAGTTATTATAAATTACCTTGTACTGGAAATTATGTTAATTCGTTTGGATCAAGAGGAATTATTTTGTTATTTATCTGGAAAAAAATTGTGCTCATAGAAATTTTATTAACAAGAACTGACTTCATCAAGTGACATCGTCCTCCATAATGGACACTTCGCTGGAATTCGAACTTAGAATTATTTGGACATTTTATTACCAGGACGTTTTCAATTTCTCTAGTGGATAATATTTTGAATTATTTTTTTATTAAATTTTGGAATTCATTCTTAAATCCGAAAGTTTATTTTTTCTTTTCTGGAAAATATTTGTGCTCAATAAATTGTTTATTAAGTTTTACAAGCTTGTTATTTTCACTCTTTCTATTTTACTGTTTATTCGAGCCTAAGCTCGTAACAATACATACATACATACATACATACATACATACATACATGCATGCATGCATGCATGCATGCATGCATGCATGCATGCATACATACATACATACATACATACATACATACATACATACATACATACATACATCTGTGTGAATGTTTAGCAAACAATCCTTATCTTATTTGTATGAATTCCCGTAATCTACACTTTCATTTTAATCGATATGCTGTCATATGTGCTTTTTATATTGACGGTCGATCAAATGATACGTATGAATCGATATAGTTTTCGAAAGCAAATTTTGGAGACAATTACACGCAAATAGTTATACCTGATGTACGCGACACTATCACAATGGCATGATGTGGTTACAGCGACTGAACTATGATATTTGTTTCTTCACATGTTATGCAACTTATCTGACCCCCCCCCCTCCTTAAAGCCATATATAAAATAAAATAAAATTTTGGATTTAAGTCGTGTATCGGCAGCTATATCCTCGAAACAGGCTGCCAGCATATCTGTATGCACGAATTTTGTATTACTATACAATATATTTTATATTCGATTTAATATTCTTTATTATATATATATATATATATATATATATATATATATATATATATATATATATATATATATATATATATATTTAATATGCAACACTGAACTAATAGAAAATACAAGAAATAAATACAAATAATGTAGGATAGAATATACATAATATAACAATGTATAATGCATACATAATATTGAAACAGATACATATAATTATGGCGGTAATCAGCCTCCGTAGCTCCCAGGTGCGACAAATTTAAATATGTGAAGTTGCGTACTTGCTAAAAGCTCACTACTGCATACCTTTGCAAACATTGTACTTTCCTCAGCTTTTCTGTTTGATTTAATTACAATTTCGTTTTTCATTTAATCCTGTGTTCAATCTAAAGAGGACGAAGAAAACTCGCATTTAAAGACAGTCAAACTTTGACATACGACGGGTTATCCTCGTCTAAAAATAGATCTGATCTTGTGTAATATGATCACGTGACAGATATAAATAGTAACTTAAGGCGTAAATCTCGTGAGAGAGTTGTTATTAGCTTTGTATATTTTATTTATAAGGATTATTTCACTGAAGGCCATAGAATATACATAACGAAATGTAACAAAATGAAATAAAAATCAAATTAAGTAATATTTAAAATGTGTTTAAAAGACAAAGTGTAAAAAGCATGCTTGTTGACTAAAGATCAACACTCAAACTAAAACAATGAATTGTTAAAATGAAAGCCCCAAAATATGAATTAGACATGCAAATGCTAAATGAAAGAATTCCATTTAAAATTAAATGTACCAATCAGAATCCAAACAAAATAAGGTCATCAAAAATATGAGAGCAGTACTTGAAGAAAACAAAGTAAAGTAAATGTACCAATCAGAAGTCAAAATAAATAACGTCATCTATAATATAAGAGCAGTACTTGACGAAAACAGGGTAAAATACGAAGTCAAAATAAATAACGTCATCTAAAATATAAGAGCAGTACTTGACGAAAACAGGGTAAAATACGAAGTCAAAATAAATAACGTCATCTAAAATATAAGAGCAGTACTTGACGAAAACAAAGTAAAATACGAAGTCAAAATAAATAACGTCATCTAAAATATAAGAGCAGTACTTGACGAAAACAAAGTAAAATACGAAGTCAAAATAAATAACGTCATCTATAATATAAGAGCAGTACTTGACGAAAACAGGGTAAAATACGAAGTCAAAATAAATAACGTCATCTATAATATAAGAGCAGTACTTGACGAAAACAGGGTAAAATACGAAGTCAAAATAAATAACGTCATCTATAATATAAGAGCAGTACTTGACGAAAACAGGGTAAAATACGAAGTCAAAATAAATAACGTCATCTAAAATATAAGAGCAGTACTTGAAGAAAACAATGTAAAGTACAGCAGAGTACATGGTTTTGTTTACAGATTGAAACAAACTCGATACTTACATTGAATGATCTTGTTGCAACTAAAAAACCACACCAGCTTCGATTTATATTTTGCTTAATGTGTCCGTACTGAATGTTTACTTTAATTTTAAACACAAATCTATCCAATGATTGTAATATATTTTATCAGATATGTGGATTGTAAGATTGTAATATATTTTATCAGATATGTGGATTGTATGATTGTAATATATTTTATCAGATATGTGGATTGTAAGATTGTAATATATTTTATCAGATATGTGGATTGTAAGATTGTAATATATTTTATCAGATATGTGGATTGTAAGATTGTAATATATTTTATCAGATATGTGGATCCAATGATTGTAATATATTTTATCAGATATGTGGATTGTAAGATTGTAATATATTTTATCAGATATGTGGATCCAAGGATTGTAATATATTTTATCAGATATGTGGATTGTAAGATTGTAATATATTTTATCAGATATGTGGATCCAAGGATTGTAATATATTTTATCAGATATGTGGATTGTAAGATTGTAATATATTTTATCAGATATGTGGATTGTAAGATTGTAATATATTTTATCAGATATGTGGATCCAAGGATTGTAATATATTTTATCAGATATGTGGATTGTAAGATTGTAATATATTTTATCAGATATGTGGATTGTATTTGCAATAATGCTACTTATTCTGTTATTGTACTTCTAACTACAAATGAACATGATCTTCTACTTAAGCTGTTATTGTACTTCTAACTACAAATGAACATGATCTTCTACTTAAGCTGTTATTGTACTTCTAACTACAAATAACATGATCTTCTACTTAAGCTGTTATTGTACTTCTAACTACAAATAACATGATCTTCTACTTAAGCTGTTATTGTACTTCTAACTACAAATGAACATGATCTTCTACTTAAGCTGTTATTGTACTTCTAACTACAAATGAACATGATCTTCTACTTAAGCTGTTATTGTACTTCTAACTACAAATGAACATGATCTTCTACTTAAGCTGTTATTGTACTTCTAACTACAAATGAACATGATCTTCTACTTAAGCTGTTATTGTACTTCTAACTACAAATGAACCTGATCTTCTACTTATTCTGTTATTGTACTTCTAACTACAAATGAACATGATCTTCTACTTAAGCTGTTATTGTACTTCTAACTACAAATGAACATGATCTTCTACTTAAGCTGTTATTGTACTTCTAACTACAAATGAACATGATCTTCTACTTAAGCTGTTATTGTACTTCTAACTACAAATTAACATGATCTTCTACTTAAGCTGTTATTGTACTTCTAACTACAAATTAACATGATCTTCTACTTAAGCTGTTATTGTACTTCTAACTACAAATGAACATGATCTTCTACTTAAGCTGTTATTGTACTTCTAACTACAAATGAACACGATCTTCTACTTATTCTGTTATTGTACTTCTAACTACAAATTAACATGATCTTCTACTTAAGCTGTTATTGTACTTCTAACTACAAATGAACATGATCTTCTACTTAAGCTGTTATTGTACTTCTAACTACAAATCAACATGATCTTCTACTTAAGCTGCACCAATGTCAATTTATTCAAACATCGCGTTTACTTCATTCTTTACATGAAGTCTGATTAAATCGTGCCTTTATTTCGGTGGTACAATTTCAACGAATTATGAAGCTTCATTTTCGGGTTGAGTGTAATATGCTTATATATTGATTTATGATTGGTGTGTGTGTGTCGGGCGGGGGGGGGGGGGAGAGGGGGAACCCTTAAGCGCCATTCCTAGCTGTAGCAAGTGATTATGAGCATCATTAAATACGTTATTTTATTCTGAGAAACGTTTCGTTTATCTATTCAATTCCATGAACCCACCATATGTATTTTGTATATTATCTAAATACATGTTCATACGACATGTTAGTATCATATGCAAAGTTTCAGGTTGAAAGGACTGAATCAACAAAAAGACACAAACTGCACAGGAAACATACATACAGTACTAAATGGTCAACAAAATTTATACAGCGTGTCAATTTATTTTTCTTCCGGAAAAAGTAAAGACGGAAAAGTTATAATTCATAGATTTATATACGAGACATTCTATATAATATATCAGTTATTGCGACAAGTTTGGCTTACTTTATTTCATGTACATTGTGTGATTTATGCTGTATTTCGATTTGTGAATACGTGCATGCAAATCCGCTTCCTCATTTCAGTGCAAATAAGTGGAATTTGGAGCACCTAGTCTAATATCAGATTTATTACAGTTCTTTTAGGAATGAATACTATCTCAATATGATTGCAACTGTATTTTCATTTGCAAACATGTTCACGCTTTCATACTTTCACTTTGAGAGCAAATACACGGTAAATACTTCACCTTGTCTAATACTATATTTTTTTATCTTCTTTCAGGAGGAAAGAGAGAAAAAAGAAAAGGTAAGTAAATTGTAGATCTTGTCAGTAAATACATATAAATAAAACATAATAAAGGTTTTGCATGATTTATAAGACACACATATTTATGAAAACTAAGTATTTTAAAACTTTATTGCATATATGTTACCATTTAACCAGACTGCATTATTTCCTAACCTTGTCTGCTTCATATATTTTCCAATATCGTGCATTTATCGTTTTCGTCGGAAAGAAAAGCAGCATGCTTTTATGGACTTACGAATTATACGTTGGTTGCAAGATGTGCATCTTATAATAAGACATTGTCCCCCAGTTAGTAATTTTAAATTTTTAACTGATCGGAGATAATATCTTAAGCATTGTATTTATGTTGATAACTGTTTAAGATTCTCTCTCATTAACCAACTTTGACTTTAGATATAGTGTGAGAAACTCTGGACGTATACGAGACGATATAAGTGATGAAAGTGTAATTATCAGATTAATGACTTATTACATCTGAATATGCTCATGTTCATTGATCAGTTTTATTTAAATTAAATAATCAACGCTAAGTTTATTGGTTTTCATATCACATTTTTATAACAAGCATATTGATCAGTCAAAATGTATACATTCTGTACTGCATCAAGTTAGTATTTTATTCTCTATGTGCGTCCATTTATTGCCAGCAATTACACTTGAAACTCACTATATCTAGAACCATGATCTGTAATGTTATCGGTTTATCTATGATGTTTTTTAAAGTATATTTAGTAAAAAAAATATATGTAACACAATTTCAGGTCGCAATAAGAAATTTGATGGTCGAAATAAGTTCTTCAGTACACATATTTTTGGATATATCTAGACGCGCTTTAAGAGTCACACCATTTTTTCATTCCCAAATTAACGTAACGTTAATACATATAAAACTAAATTGATTTCGTCATTATGTTCATCACAAGTGTACATACCTTCATTTTGATGGCGGGTCAGAATCAGGTAAAATTAGGTTATATCAATAATGATTTGTTCTAGAGCCAAATGATAATTAGCATTTAAGAGCCATTGTGAACGTATCCGTTATAAGGACTCTTTGGTAGGCTTGTTGTAGGTACCACGGCGGTATTCAGCCTTTATGATTTGTTGCCCGCTCCGTGGTTTTCGGTCTGAGTAGTCGTGCTTTAGTGTCACGTGTTGCGTTACTTCTGTCACCCGGTGAAAAGAGTTGTTGTGCAGGGCATGGTTGTGAAAAGTCGTGAGTATCCTTATTCCGTATCCCCACTGCCCACATGATGGTAATGGTTTTTTAAGGTCGGAAATCCGATGAATTTTACTACGTGTATAAGGTTGCCAGTCTTTTTGATGTCGCAACCCATGATGCGGCATTTTATACCACTCATATCTATTTCATCTTCCTCGGTTTCACAATCTTGTTCTTCCTCTTCCTCATTCCAAGTCTTCTTTCAAATTAACTACCATGCATGGGGATGGAGAATCCTGCTTTAATGATTGTGGTGGTGGTGATGATGATGGTGCGCTGTCTGGTGTCTTTTTTTTCTTAGTTCCCCCAGTTTAGCGAATAGTGCATGGAAGCTACTGACTTTTTCGATCACATGGTCAGTGACAGTTGTTGTAGGTGCTTTTTCAAGTGCAGTGGCCCTGGTAAGGGCTTGAATAGCCGGATGCCTATTTCTAGTTGGGGATGGGGTGTTTTTGTTTCAGATTCGCAGGGTCTCTCGTCTGCTGTATGTTTCCCCTACTTCTTTTTGCACCTGAGATTGCCCGGTTTTGTTTAATCCTTCGACTTTGTCCCATACAAGTCGAAAAGTTGTTTTTCTATCTGCCTCTCTAAAGTTGCAGCCTGTAGCAATGCTGAGGTCAACGTCCATTGTTGCATTTAGCGCCTGAGGGGGATTATTACGCTCGCTGACATGTATTGTTCGATGTTGTCACTTGCTCGGCTAGCCGCAGACTTTGGCACAAATCGATGATGATGAATGTAGCACTGTTTAATCTTTGCATGCGCTAAGCATTTTATTACTCATTGGGATAGGAAATGTGCCACTTTCCCAAGGCATTTATGTGTTCATAGAACACATTTAATTGAGCCGTCAGATAGGAGTTACTATTGGGCGATTATCGATCTGAATGTGCGGGGGGGGGCCGTGATGAGTGAGATTTGACTCAGCACACACTCACCCTTTGATCCTAGGCGATATCACTGCTGTTCATGGCTTGCCATGCACGTGTGGATTGTGGAGGCTGAAGTTTCCAATGGTGGCGTAGGAGGAGAGGTGGCTCGTTCATTGTTATGTTTGGTAGGTCAGCTATGCTTTCATAATCTAAGGTATTATGTTTAAAACATTTCCCTATCAATTTGATGGACTCTGTGCTGTTAAGAATCTATAGAGTATACAGGCCCGTATGACAGCTAGAATCTAGTGTTTTGCGGTTATTCCTATTCTGGTGCTAATGGTCATCGGTGTAAGAACACATATCTCTTAATGTTTGGTTGTTATAATTATGTTATTGATTGCAGCAGTGTGCCCCCTGTCTCATCGTTTTGGGTTTTGAAGACCTTATATCCATTCATGTTGGGCCCTGATTGATAATTGTTAGTTTTGATGTGCAGCCTTGTGTTGCGGGGCCTGACAGGATTGTTAATTGTTAGTTTTGATGTGCAGCCTTGTGTTGCGGGGCCTGACAGGATTGTTAATTGTTAGTTTTGATGTGCAGCCTTGTGATGAGGGGCCTGACAGGCTTTGAGTTTGTAAACTACCTTATAAATCTTAAGTTGGTGTCCTATTATCTAAACATTTAGCTTATTGTCAGCCTTGTGATGAGGGGTCAGATTGTCTTGGAGCTTTTAGACTACTTTATATCGATTGATTTGGGACCATATGGGTGGATTACATTTTGTGATGGTCTGGTCTCAGACCAACTCTATAAATTTAATTTTTTGAGTTCTAAATATCTAATGTGTTAATTAATGAGTGTTGAAGTGCTGTCAACTAGGTTGCATGAGAGAAATTTAGAGAAAGTTAGGGATGTGAGCGTTTGGTGCATATTCGTACCCTGTTGATTTTAAGATGTTATACGTTTTGTTGATGTTATTTGGTTGGTTCTCTTCCTACCCTTATTTAACATTGATGTCGTTATAATCCCTTATTTCTTCAATATATACTTATTCTGTTATTGACCTGGAGTGTTACATTATTAACTTATGATTGGTATGTTTGTGTCGGAGGGGGGGGGGGAGGAACCTTTCAGCATCATTCTAGGCTGTATTAAGTGATTATGAGCATCATTAATCACGTTATTTTATTCTGAGAAACGTTTCGTTTGTCTATTGAATTCCATGAGCCCACCATAGGTATTTTGTATTTTATCTGTCTACATATTAATACGACTTGTTAGTATCATATGCAAAGTTTCAGGTCGAAAGGACTGAATCAAGAAAAAGACACAAACTTCAAAGGGAACATACATAAAGTACTAAATGGCTAACAAAAATTATACAGCGCGTCAATTCATTTTTCTTTCGTGAAAAGTAAAGACAGAAAAGTTATAATTCAGAGATTTATTTACGATACAATCCATACAATATATCAGCTCTTGCGACTAGTTTGGGTTACTTGAGCAAATCCGATTCCTCATTTCAATGCAAATAAGTCGAATTTGTAGCACCTTATCTAATATCCGATTTATTACAGTTCTTTTATGAATGAATACTATCTGAATATTATTTAAACTGTATTTTTATTTGCAAACACTTAAATGCTTGCATACTGTCACGTTGAGAGCAAATACACGGTAAAAATACTTCACCTTTTCGAATAATATATTTTTTATATTCTTTCAGGAGGAAAGAGAGAAAAAAGAAAAAGTAAGTAACTTATAGATCTTTTCAGTAAATACATATAAATCAAACATCATAAAGTTATTGCATGATATATAAGACGCACATATTTATGAAAACTAAGTATTTTTTTAAAAAAATTAATTGGATAGATGTTACCATTTAACCAGGTGCATTTATTTCAAAACCTTGTCTGCTTCATATATTTTTCAATATCGTGCATTTATCGCTTTTGTCGGAATGAAAAGCAGCATGCTTTTATGGACTTACGAATTATATGTTGGTTGCAAGATGTGCATCTTATAATATGGCATTGTGTCCCAATTAGTCCTTTTAAATTTTTAACTGATCGGAGATAATATCTTAAGCATCGTGTAGATGTTAATAACTGTTAAACAGTCTCTCTCATTACCAAACTTTGACTTTAGATAAAGTGTGAGCAACTCTGGGAAATAATATTTTTTGCCGCGCAAAACTTTGTGCATATTCCTCAAAGGAATTTAATACACCTGTGACTGTGACAATATTCACATATAAAAGGATTACAAATTGGATATCTAGACTATTTTGTATATGCTTCTTATTTCCTCTAAGCCTTCCTAACGTTTTACTCCTCATTTTGTTGTTGACTTTAATACAAATTTTCGAAAGTAACATGTTGCAAACTATACAAATAATTTTCCACTTTTGTCAAATGAGTTTTTTTTTGTCTCAAAAACTACATACAAAGAACATACAAAAATGGAATCTCCAATAACTTATGACGGAGAAAGTCTTCTATAAAAAACACTTCCGAATAGAATCGGTAGAGATAGAAGAGGGAAGACTGATAAAGGCGTATATGGATACCAGTGTCCAGGCAGTAGATCTGTCCCACATTAGAACAGGGGACAGGCCAAATAAAGCAGCAAAACTAGCAGTGCTAGCTGCAAGAGGTATAAACTCCAGTTCGGATACCCTCACACATATTAGAAAAGGGATATATTTGTTATATCCAAAAGGAAAATACTTCCTATTACCCAAGGCTAATATTACCATGGGAGATATAGTAGCAAAAGTCACACCGCCGTCTCCCATAACTCAACTGGTCCATAGACGGACAGTGGACATATATGTATCAAAGTTTCCGTTCGAGGTACGACTGAAAACCTTCCAGGAGGGTTTCGAACAGAGACATGGTATAAAAACAATTGAAGTACGTAAGGAAACTTACACACCTATACCCGGCATAAACACGGGAAAGATTATAGTAAGAATAGAAAGTAGGGATGCACCAATAGTGCCATAAGTTTGTAAAATCTTCGGCGTACTGAAACAAACTTAGTTTCCTGGCTGTACTCTATCCGTGTAGTATATGCTGTACAACGGACACGATAGATGGAAATGCACAGATAACACACACAATGCAAAGGCACTACAACCAAACATTCAAACAACAACAACACAAACAAATCGTATGCAAAAGCTACCACCTTTTGATAAAAACCACAAAAGCAATACTACTGAAAAGGAAGGACCAAACACACAATCACATCTCCAAACCACTAAAAGAAGAACAGATACCAGCACCAAAGAAGACAAACTCAAAACCATGGTGAATCCACGAGACTGAAACTGAAACCGAAAATCCCACCCATCCCCCAAAAAGGAAGACGAACTAAAACCCGCCCAACAAGAACAACAAACACCAAATATTGGATAAGTCCAAAAAACAGTTTTAGTGTACTTGAAGTGGAACCAGTGAAAATTGACATAGAAGCAACACAAACAGAATAACTGCTAAAAAAAGGATATAAAGAAGAAAAAGAGGAAGGAACCATCGCCCAAGGTAAATAAAGGAAAAATAAGACATACCGCACAATACCAGAAAGAACAGAGAAAAAAGACACCTTTAGAAACACCGGATACACCAAACACGGCACAGATCAAAGAAATACTTAAGGAAATGTCACCACAACCGATGCTCACCCCAATCAAACCGACCACCACTGAAGAAACCACCCAACCAGAAGAAATGCAAAATAAAACAACCTTCCTGACATCTAACCAACGAAAAGAAATCCACTGAATCAAATGATTGTGACTTCTTGACGCCACCATCCATCTCCAACCACAACAACAACAAACTACAATCGAAACAACCACAACAACATCCAATCCCAAGGGGTGAAAACCAAAACCTAACAAACTAATTCAACAACAAACAAAACTCAAATAAACAAACTCAAATAAATTTTTTCAAAAACTAAATACCTCTAAGAAATGGGTGAAAAAAATACTCTAAAACTCGCATCCATAAATATTAGAGTCATTGATATAAACAAAGCTGAAGAGCTTATACAAAAAAATACAATCATATAATATCATAGCACTCCAAAAAATCCATAACCTAAAACAAAAAAAATACAATCATATAATATCATAGCACTCCAAGAAATCCATAACCTAAAACAAAAAAATACAATCATATAATATCATAGCACTCCAAGAAATCCATAACCTAAAACAAAAAAATACAATCATATAATATCATAGCACTCCAAGAAATCCATAACCTAAAACAAAACAAATACAATCATATAATATCATAGCACTCCAAGAAATCCATAACCTAAAACAAAAAAATACAATCATATAATATCATAGCACTCCAAGAAATCCATAACCTAAAACAAAAAAATACAATCATATAATATCATAGCACTCCAAGAAATCCATAACCTAAAACAAAAAAATACAATCATATAATATCATAGCACTCCAAGAAATCCATAACCTAAAACAATAAAATACAATCATATAATATCATAGCACTCCAAGAAATCCATAACCTAAAACAAAAAAATACAATCATATAATATCATAGCACTCCAAGAAATCCATAACCTAAAACAAAAAAATACAATCATATAATATCATAGCACTCCAAGAAATCCATAACCTAAAACAAAACAAATACAATCATATAATATCATAGCACTCCAAGAAATCCATAACCTAAAACAAAAAAATACAATCATATAATATCATAGCACTCCAAGAAATCCATAACCTAAAACAAAAAAATACAATCATATAATATCATAGCACTCCAAGAAATCCATAACCTAAAACAAAAAAATACAATCATATAATATCATAGCACTCCAAGAAATCCATAACCTAAAACAATAAAATACAATCATATAATATCATAGCACTCCAAGAAATCCATAACCTAAAACAAAAAAATACAATCATATAATATCATAGCACTCCAAGAAATCCATAACCTAAAACAAAAAAATACAATCATATAATATCATAACACTCCAAGAAATCCATAACCTAAAACAAAAAAATACAATCATATAATATCATAGCACTCCAAGAAATCCATAACCTAAAACAAAACAAATACAATCATATAATATCATAGCACTCCAAGAAATCCATAACCTAAAACAAAAAAATACAATCATATAATATCATAACACTCCAAGAAATCCATAACCTAAAACAAGACAAATACAAGCTATATAGAGGATAAACTTGATTCAATTATACAAAAAGACTTCCTACACTTCAGTCTAGTAGTCGGTTTGATAATCAAAAACAAACACATACAAAACAATTGGTAAAGCTACACAACTCCTAAACATCTTAAAGGAAGAATGATACACATACAAGCACATAATACACACATCATAAACATATGCTCACCAGCCAGACGTATCCAAAGACTACCCTTCTTAAGCAGTCTCTCCAAGTGTGAAATTTTGATCGAAAAACTAGCTGACCACAAAACCGTAACAATCGAATACACAACTCAAGCGGCAATAAAGTGGGGAAAATTTCATTGGAAATTAAAAACTGCATATTAGACTTCCCAGAACTTTATTATGAAATAATAAATGTGATCGAGAATACTCAAAACCTAACAATAGATCACTTCTGGGACCAAGTAAAAGAACAAATAAAAAATATATGCAAAAATACTGTAACTTGCACAAACAAAGCAACACAATAATATAAATGGAATGCACACTTATATTAAACGACAACGCTATAAACTACCCATAAGGATGAAACAAAGAAAATACTTGATAAACTGAAATTATATCAAATAACAGGCGAAACAATAAAATCAGGACTACATCAAGACATACACAACATCGGAAAATAATTTGACAAAAGATAGGAAATACGGAGATGAAATGAAAATCACTAATTAAACTCAAAATAAACAACACAATAATAGAATCGATAAGTGACATTTTATCAAATGTAAAAGACTACTATCAACTACTATATAAATCCAAAAATATACCGAAAGGAAACATAAATAAATACCTAGACAACATCAATCTTCCCACCATTTTAAACAGCGATACCGAAATGTGTGAACAGCCTATATGTAAAGGCGAGATAGAAAGAGCTAAAGAAGCACTAATCAAAAACAATGCACCATGATTAGAAGGGTTAACCGCAGAATTTTTGCAAAGGTTTAAAAAAGCGATTAGTCCAGTGCTTCAAGATCTTTACAATACGATTTTTGAAAACAAATAAATTACACAATCAATGAAAACTGGACTTATTACCCTGATCTATAAAAAAAACATGGTCAATATTTTGAGCTTAATCAAAATCCAATCTCCCAATCGCCCAATCTCCCTCCTAAATATAGATTACAATACTCATAGCACCAGATCAGCAACCAGGCTCAAAAACACTGTGTGACATAATAATGAGCAGCCAGTCATGTGGCGAGGAAGGGAGGCAAATATCAAACAACACACTATCAACGAAAACAATCTTTTAATATATGAATATAAATGAAAACAAATGGCGCCTTAATTCTCTTTGATCAAGAGAAATATAGAGATAGCTGTTATACTTGCAACCCTAAAGAAAAACGGCTTTGGGACAAATTTTACAAGTTGGCCAGAAAGTGTATATAACAACATACAATCCAAAATACAAATTAACGAGGCTCAAACCGAACCATATGCACCCTATCAACATTTATATATATATATATATATATATATATATATATATATATATATATATATATATATATATATATATAACTGGAATCGAAGCACTATATATAACAATTCAAATGATAATGATATAAAAGAAATTAAGACTCCAATCTTCAGAAACCAAATAAAAATATTCGTACATGCCGATGATCTATCGAACTTTATTACAACACCTGAATCGTACAAAAACCTTATCAAATAATTCAAAATGTTTAGCCTCGAGTTCAGATATCAATCATGAAAAAAAACAGAGATCCTACTTATCGGCAATTGGAACAAAAATAAAACCCAACTACCGACAGAAAATCTTAAAGACCATATTAAAGTCCTAGGAATATACCAAGGCAAAAACAATAAAATGTTAAATATGAATCAAATAATAACTAAAATAAACAAACATAAAACTGTCTGGAATGTCAGAAGCCTCACCCTCCTACAAAGAATACAAATAGCCAAAACATACCTTTCTAACTCAATATGGTACGAATTTAATATCATCGACTTTGATCTTCATTACATAAAACAGATATGATCTGCAATCTATACCTTTATGTGGAACAAGATATGCAAAACCTCTCGCTTCACATTACAAAAAGAAAATGACAGAGGAGGGATGTACATCCCAATTCTAAAACTCAAACAATCAGCTAACTACCTTGACAAATTAAATAAATTTCAAAATGCGCCAAAACACCCATGGCAAAGTATATACACCTATTGATTCGGATTTTTAATGCCGCATAAAAAAGAATTATACAATAATAATAACATCACAAAACTAATAGTACCACCCATAATTGCCAGCAGACAATCCCAAGTCTTAAAAGAACCCTGAACACAGAACAGAATATGGAATACTAAAAACTCAACTGAAATTTATGACTTAATAATAAATCCCAAATTACCACCCTACAAAATAGAGATAAATAACCCGCACTTTAACTGCACCACAATATGGATAAATTTGATGCAACTCAAATAACCCAAATATATGAGTATCTTCATGACGTCTGTTGGACTGGGGAAATGGACTTTAAAGGAAAAGTCATAAAAACCTCCCGACGTGCCCCTTATGTAAAAGATGTATTGACAATAAAAACCATTTGCTATTAGCATGCGAGGTACTAGATGACAAAAGAAAATAAATAAAAAAATAAATAAGGAAAACAACAGATATCTTTGACCACAATATGCTACTATACACAAAAAAGATAAACAATAAAAAGCTATACCAGGAAATAATTAAATATATACTATTTGTGATTGGAAAAAGAAAACAATCGATATGGATACCTGAGAAATAATAGTAAACAAAATTCTAAGAAACTTATATAATCGTGTCCTCCATTTCGCCGTGTGAAATAAACACATTTAAAAAAAAAATTTACTAAATAATCAGAAACTTACAGAAAGACAATTGTGCACACACGGTCAGAACCAGATATATAACAAACAGACGTACAAAGAACCTGACTGAAACAAAACAAATTCACATTCAAGTACGCATGTAGGGTAAGATAAGGTAGAAAGAGAGACGCCAAATAAAGGTAAAATGCACCCCCCCTTCTCCCCCCCCCAAAAAAAACCACTAGCAAAACACAAACAGAATTTTAAATCAACTCAGGTACTGGAGAGCCGAAAAGGAAATCATAAAAAGCACTAGTATAAATTAAAAATAAAAACAATAATAATATAATTGAGCCGAAAAGGCAAACCCCCAAAACAATAGTAAAATACAAACATAATTTTAATTAATATAAGAACTGGAGAAATGGCTAGCCTAAAAGGCACCAGTTTCAATAGAAAAAAAAATTATAAAAAAATACCAACAATTACCAACTCGAAAAAACAAGCCGGCTAGCTCATGTAGATACTACAATTTACTTTGTCGTGAAAAAAAAAACCCAAACCAGCCAAAAAACAATTTTAACAAAATTCCAATTTTCACATGAACTGGTAATAAAAACAACAACAACAACAACAACAACAAAGTATAACTAAAAAAATAAAAACCTCAAAAATATAGCAAAAAAAACGCACGCTGGAGCGCCGAAATGGTTAGCTTAAAAAGCGCCAGTAACAACAGAAAGTAACAAACAGAAAAATCCCCAAAATATAGTTTAAAAACACACACAGGCTAGGTCATATAACGCGAACCAGAAAACATGCAATATTACATTTTATTCGACACTTGAATTCCTTTACCTTGAAAGAAACCACGTGACACATCCGGTATGTTGACAGACACGCGACACACTTCTCGACGCAAGCGAATACCATACCATACTCACTCATACAACGGCAGCCCAAACAAAGAAAAAGGCTCTACAAAATAAAATAACATAGGGGACCAACTAACGTAAGTATACGACAGTTTCCCACGACTAGAAAATCAATAATAGCAAACCACATTTATAAATAGAATGTTCAGTCACCGTAACTCTCTAATTGTAGGACAAAAGTGGAAAATATTTAAAACTCCTTTGATAAAAGAAATAAAATTACAACTCCTTATCTGCGAAATAATTGAATGTACAAAGTTTTTAAATGAAGCCCTCTACATATTAAATTTTAAAAACAGCCTATCGTTTACAAAATTAATTCAAAGGCAATGTACACATATTATATTTTCTTCTATCTTAGCAAAAGGCTCTCCGATCCAGTGCGCTAAGGAGCAAAGAAAAGGATCGGTAACAAGAAAAGGCTAAGGTCTTTACAATACAAAACTTAATACCCCAACTACACGTCTAACCCACAATCCCCCCACCCCCAAAAAACCCCACGCAACCACACCATCAGAATCATGCATACCAACAACTCCTCTAGTTAAAACAAAGACAGATTATATATTTTGGACATTTTTTAAATACAAAACTACACTTGGAAAATAAGGAAACAACTATTACAAATATGATTTCATGCTGTCCAGTACAATAACACAACATAAAACACAATATATCATATACAAAATGGACATAACTCAGAGATGAGTGTACAATCCTTATTAAAAGATAAACTGAAAGGGAAGCCATAACACACCGAAGTACCAAGGCGTGGGAAATACTAAAAAAAGGCACTGGTAGACAATCTTTTGGGGTAATAAAACTTAGAATAGTGAGCAATAAAAGCAAAGAATAATCCTGAAAAAAAAATTGTTTCCTAATCGTACATGGGACACAAAATATACAAACACATAACATACATAGGTGGACAGGTAAACACTACACCAAAACAAACAATTTCGGAAAACAAGGGTGTTACTCAAAACTCAAACCAGCGAACATGCTGGGGAGAGTTGGAGTGTATCAACAACAGGTATCTTTTATTTTTCAAATATTTAAGGTCACTAACATTATCATAAATAAAGTTTTAGAAATAGGGCAACACTGCCGTATTATATTTATCAAAATATAGGGATGAGTAACTCCAGTATTGCATTGTCCCGTCCTTGTTACAGTGTTGATGCCTCAATAAGGAAAGGTTTACGTTTGTGACTTTCGTTGTTGTCCGGGCTATAATTAATTTTAATCACCAAAATCATTAAAATGAATAACATTTAAAAAGTGTAGTTCACATGTAAACATTGTATTGTCATCCTGGCGAAAATATGTTTAAAAAACAGTAGTCAAAAGACAAATTGGTGACCATAATTACACTATAAATGTTAACTTTCTAACATATATTTTGAAACATAGATATTAAATGATTTACGTGATCCACCGAATATCATTGAATACACCATTTCAATATAATTCTCGCAACAATAACTCGCAAACCCGCTTATAAAGCGGTGTCATGGTTGAACCTCAATTTTTTAAACACCAGAAAATGCTTAAAATAAATTAGCCCATGCGGATGAATCTGAAGAAAAATCGGGACTAGAATTGAAATATGAAATATTGACGTATCACTCGCTTAATTGTCGAAAACGGTAGATATAATCTGGGAATTGTAACCAATACATGATATTGTCAACTCCTAATATGATTTATGTATTGTTACATGTTCTTTCCAAGTGATCTTCTTTGTACATAGTAAATAATGATCATCAACGAAATTGTGATCAATTTAAATCTTATATACACCTGCTGGAGGCATTGCTTTAATGAATAAAAGTGTAACAAAAACATGGTCAAGTGCAAGGGAGATAATCTATAAAGCTCAAACATGTTTTCGAGAAGGGAACTCACCCATATGTAGTCCTCACACGTTGCTCTACAAATATTGAAGCAGACCTGATATCAGTCTAGTCTGGCTTCAACTGACGTTTCCCAGCCCATTGATTGGAAAGATCACTCACAGTGTCATGATTACTTAGGGAATCGACGAACAAGCTTTAAATTATAAATAGTCAACATGTAATAACATTCTTTGTGTACGTGTCAACGTTGATTGGCACGATACACAATTTATCATGTTAATATAGGGAAAAAATATTGCAACATATAACCTCCGATTTTGAATCCATTAATCAATATATGGATTCACACACACACACACACACACACACACACACACACACACACACACATATATATATATATATATACAAACACACATCCCCCCAATGTAACATGTTAATAAAGGAAAAAACCGATTGCAGTCTAGGACATGTGATTTTAAATATATTAATTAATTATCTCAAATACACACACACACACACACACACACACATATATATATATATATATATATATATATATATATATATATATATATATATATATATATATATATATATATATATATATATATAATAGTTGCTATAATTTATACTTGACAATTTGATTTATTGAAAGATGGTGATATTGAGAAATGGCCCGATACTAAATACTTTCTAGGAATTCTGAAAACAGAATATGCGTCTCCAATTTAAGCCACATAACACAATATGTGTGTTTAAGTATAATAAGATCATATTGAAAATGTGTATACCATATTTTGTAAGAGTTCCTCCAAATAATAATTCAATATCTGATATTTTAAATTTGTTTTGAGGTGTATATCGCCGATATCCAGCTTGTATTCAAGACCTTATACAAATGCTTTACATTCTGGAGACGATGGAACAGAATGACATACTCAGCAGAATATATATATGCATACATATATATTCTGCTGAGTATGTATAACCTGTCATTCTGTTCCATATATATATATATATTCCTACGTTTTCCGTACATCCTGGTCACCAAACAATTCGAAATTCATGACATCGTAATTTCTGTTATATATTTTACTTTTAGGTATTATGTTGAAACTTTCTTGTAGTCCTGGACCACTATCCCCATAATGTTCACGAAAGAATACATGCCGATTTTAGTTAAACTGTGTTGATTTTGCGCAGCCAATTTATAGCAATTGTTTCGTTTCTCCATTTTTATTTTTAAGTTTCAATGTTATTTCTTAATCTTAATTTGATAGACTCTGTGCTGTTAAGAATCTATAGAGTATACAGGCCGTATGACAGCTAGAATTTAGTGTTTTGTGGTTATTGCTGTTCTGGTGCTGGTGGTCATGGGTGTAAGACCACATATCTCTTAGTGTTTGGTTGTTATAATTATGTTATCGATTGCAGCAGTGTCTGATGGTTTTGGGTTTTGAAGTCCTTATATCTATTCATGTTGGGCCGTGATTGTTAATTGTTAGTTTTGATGTGCAGACTTGTGCTGCGGGGCCTTACAGGCTTTGAGCTTGTAGACTACCTTATAAAGCTTAAGTTGGTGTCCTATTATCTAAACATTTAGCTTATTTTCAGCCTGGTGATGGGGGGGGGGGTTTAGATTGTCTTTGATACTACTTTAATTCGTTTGATTTGGGACCATATGGGTGGATTAAATTTTGTGATGGTCTGGTCTCAGACCAACTCTATAAATTTATTTTTTGGAGTTCTAATTATCTAATATGTTAATTAATGATTGTTGAAGTGCTGTCAACTAGGTTGTATGAGAGAAAAGTTAGAGAAAGTTAGAGGTGTGAGTGATTGGTGCATATCCCTACTCTGTTGATTTTCAGATGTTATACGTTTTGTTGATGTTATTTTTTTTGGTTCTCTTCCTACCCTTATTTGACTTTGATGCCGTTATAATCCCTTATTTCTTCAATATATACTTATTCTGTTATTGACTGGGAGTGTTACATTATTAACTGGTTTGAGTATAATCCCACAACGCCCCCCCCCCCCCTAGTTTTGTTGCGTTAATAACTTGCTTCTTTAATTTTTGATTTGGTTCCTTAGTGCACGAGACGAGGTTATTACAATTCCCAATGTAGTGTAAGTGGGTTCCTCTTTAGATAGTGATTCCCGCCCCGTGCCTCTGTTTCTTGCTTCAATCCTTTGATATAGTTTTGAATTCTGAATAACTACTCCAGGGATACCCTAGATTTTTGGTCTTTCATTATTTATTGTTTCCTATTAGACAATTCGTTTCAAGCATAAGTTTATATTGTATCATATAACCATGAATTATACGATGTTTTTATATGCTAATTGAGGGTTGTTGTTTGTTATTTGGATATTTTATGGGTATATATATATATATATATATATATAGGGCAGGTACGATTTGTTGATCTGATCTGAATATTTCCCTTTGCTTTTAGGTTTTGTTTGCAATCGTTGAAGATGTTGTGTAAATCTTCTTGGATGTTACAATTTTAGCACTTTATGTTATGTGATAAGAGTCCTCTGTATTTTCCAAGCTGTTAGCCAGCTCGCTATTATACCTATAATTATCCTATTTATTATTGTTTGTTCATTGCTTGTGCCCCTAGGTGGCTTTCTATTTATATTTACTTCCTTTATGTTTTTATATAGTATTCTCCTTTTGTGATTTTAATTGCAATCGGTTTGCCATTTAGTATTATTTAAGGTGTTAATTAGACTATATAGTTAATATTTACTATATTCTAATGACATGTAACTTGGTTAATTGAGCTTTTCTTTAGGAACTTCTTCTGCTAAGTCATTTCCTAGTATATTTATGTGGGATGGGATCCACATTAATTCTATATTTAGTTTGCCTATACTTAGTTGTTTCATTAAAGGATCTGAAATTTTCTCTTGATTTTGTGGTGTTACGTTGGATTGAGGTTATGACTCTAAGCGAGTCACTTATTATAACTTTCTTCTTTGGTTTGTTTTCCTCAATCCATTTTATGTCTTCTAAGATGGCCCACAATTTAGCTGTATATAAGGAACAGTAGTTGGGTAGACGCTGCCCCATTTGTATATTTAGCTCAGGTATTACCATTGCTGCAGCTGTTTTGAACGGATTTGTTAATTTAGATATATTTGTGTATATTTTCAAATAGGGTTGATTTTTGTTGCTAATTTCTTCTAAAGCTAATGCTTTTAGATAGTTGTATTGGTTATCTTTGTCTCCATGGTTTGAAAGGGATATATTAAATATTGGGCTTATCTTATTCCAAGGCTCAGTGTCATATGAAACTTTGTTTTCTGCTTGGAATATTTCTATCGGAAGTTGCTGTTTAGTTCGTGAACTTGTTTCCCCATATGGGTGGAGTTTTCCAGAGTTGTCATAAAGGGTCTATTACATTTATTTATTGCCAGGTAAGTTCGTTGAGTTTTTGGATGGGTTCATAGTAAATCATCATAATTTAGGATAAGTTCTTGCCTTCTAAGATGTAACGGCAGTTCTCCAATTAACATTTGCAGCTCAGCTAGGGAGGTTGATGACAGTGCGCCAGTACCAATCAGAAGGGCTTTTCTCTGTATTTTATCTAATCATTTTGTTTGGCAGTGCGCCAGTACTAATCAGTAGGGATTTTCTCTGTATTTTGTCTATTTCACGTTTGGATGCTCTGTTGTCTATTTGGCAGTCATAGTTTACTTCAGATCTTATTAAAGCCCTGCATAAGGTTAGGATAGTTCCATGATTTGTTCCCCACTTTGTACCTTTTAGGTTTCTTTGTAAGTTTATGTCCCGGCTACATCTTTGAACTTGTTCATCTATGTGGGGTGCCCATGTTAGATGTTCATCGTAATAGATTCCCATAAATCGGGCTATGGTTAACTTAAAGGTATTGTTTTTTAGTTCTGCTATATATGCTAAATAGTACTGCTACCGTTTTTTTTTTTTTTTTTTTTGGTGCGAGTGTTTGAATCCCCATTTATTTGCCGATTTTACTATCTTGTAATTCGGTTATAATTTTGTGGTTGGATGGGTTTCCTGTTCTCCATAGTCCACTATCATCTGCTAATTGCGATAAATTAACTTTGGATGATGCCAGATTTCTATCTAGGTCGTTTATCATTAGGTTGAAAAGAGTGGGACTGAGTACACTCCCTTGTGGGGTTTAATTTTCAAGGGTATGTTCTTCCAGTAAGTGTCCCCTACTCTGGGTATTATTTTGCGGTCGGTCAGGAAATTTTCAATGAAATTATACATCCATACCGTAATGCCTTAGTGATTTAATTTCGCTATTAGGCCTTTGGTCCACACGAGATCGAATGATTTTTTCCAGATTGATGAATACCGCAATTACATTTCTGTCGGGTTTTCTTTTTGAGTTGAATGCCAATTATATAGCGGTTTCTAATCGTATAAGTTGGTCCGTAGTGGAACTTTGGTTCCTAAATTCACATTGGTTTTCAGATATTAGTTTATTATATTCGAGGTGGTGTTTGAGCTGATTTGAAATGATGGTTTCCATTATCTTGCATATATTATTGGTAAGTGAAATCTGTGGAGATGAGTGGATGTCATTGCGATCTTTGTTTGGTTTTAAGATGGGTATAACTATCGCAGTTTTCCATTTTTTAGGTAGCTTTCCTATTTCCCATCTTTTATTTATTAATTTTAAAATGTAAATGATGTTATGTGGTAATTATTGTATATAATGCGCCTTTTTGATCTTCCCCAGGTGAAGTTTCTATTTTTGCTTTTAATGACTGATCCCATTTATATTGTGTTATGTCAATTTTTAGATGTGATCTTTTGGGACCAAGGTCTTGGAAAAAATCCTTAAATTTTACTTCAGTTTTTTCCCTATGTTTTGCAATTCATTGGTTTGGTTGGAATTGCTGTTGATATTTTTTTTGTTTTCGGCTAATATGTCAACGTTCTCATTGTTATTATTAGACTTACTTATTTTAGTGGTTTTGTTTGTATGTTTGCCCAATTGTTCCAATTTTACCCCCCACCTCTTTTGAGTTATTCTTTTATATTTAAATTGGTGCATTATATTTGCCAAGTTTTTCTTTGGACTGCTTGATCAGATATTTTAGATGTTTGTCTTTCTTCTTATATTCTAAGAGGACTACTGAATTATCTGATCGTTTGAATTCATTAAAGACTCTTTGTTTGTCTTTCTGAGCTTGTTTGATATGACTGACTTACCACTCAGGAGCTCGTTAGAAAGCAAATTAGGAGTATCCATCCATTAATCAGGGTCTAACCTGTAGTGTTGTATTGTTACAGGTTAGACCATTATTCATGGACAGATACCTGTTAACTTGCTTTGTGACGAGCCCCTGTGGCCCAACATGGCACTGCTAGTTTATTTGTTATTCCGTTTTGCTTGAGTATGCTACTGGTAACTGCCTGCGTAATGATCTTAATTAGGTTCCAGTTATGTTTGGATTGATATTTATTAACTGAGTTTTAAGATTTGACCAATCTGCTTTATTATAATTCCACCTGGTGTTTTTGGTGTTAATGTCAAGCTGCACGTCCATTTGCAGGCTGGTAATTATTGGAAAGTGTCATTGACCATGGGGTGTGTTTGATCCGCACTCCATCCCTCCACCTGTACCAAGTTAGGCCTGCATATGGAAATGGTCGATGGCGGTCATGGTGCTCTCAATCGGATTGAGTCTGGTTTTGTCACCAATATTAAATTAAGTACGGTTGGATTCATTCGTCCAGTCAGCTATGCACCTGCCTCTACTGTCCGTCACCACCCACCCACCCACCCACACACTACACGCTATCAGCATTTAAATCTCCGCAAATGATCGCTTGTTCAACTCTTTTATGTTTATTTATTTCCCTAAATGCTGTGATGTTCTTTGTGTTAGTATCTCCTCCTGAGTAGTCGATTATTAATATTTGCAATTGACTTTTTATCTGTTGTTTATTAATAGAGATTAAATTTATATTGTTGAATTGCTATTTGCTATTGGTTATCATGATGATTATTATTGCATTTCGAATGATGTTATTTGCATATATATCTAATCCACCTCCATCTCCCCTGACCTTCTTTTATATGTTGGAAATAGTCTGGGTAGTAGCATAGTATTTGTGGCAATGCTTTTGAGTTTATATAAAGTTTAGTTTCTGGAATGTAGATGATGTAAGGTTTTGGGCTGAGTATTAATTATTTTGAGCATTAATTAATCGATCTTTCCCCTTACATTGCCATATTGTAACGTTCCCATTTGGTGTATTAGCCATTGCTATTGGGTTCGTTTACTGTATTAATGCTATTCAATTGGGTTAGAATTTTTTTAATATTTAATTTAATGTCTGATGAATATTGGTTCCAACATCCTAATACGTGTGGATTGTAAAAAATTACTTCCTCCAGTTATTTTACCCTTCCAGTTTGTATTCTATTGTGTTTGTAGTCGAGATTGATTGTTTGTGTTTCTTTAGTTGCTGTATCTTTGTTTTTAGGTTTTTGGTTTAATATTTGTGTTTTTTAATTTTGTTGTTACGTTTGATTATTTCAGGTTTATTATTGTTTTTTGATTTTATAGTTTTGATGGGTGTGTTCCCTTGAGTTTTAATTACTTCCTGTTTGGCCTGTGTGTAGGTTAAGTATTTGGTATTCATTAGTTTGATGATTTTGTTTTCCCTAATTCTGGCCGTACCGTCTGGTGATTGTGCTAGGTGGGGTTTCCTGCAGTTGGTGCATTTATGTGTTTGTCTGTTGTACTTCCCCTTGTGTTCCCCTCCGCATTGTTGACATTTAATATTATTGGCACACTTTGAAGTAAGGTGTACCCAGTGCTGACTTGTTGTACAGAACCTTGGTTGGTTTATATATGGCTCTAATCTAAATTGGGTTTCTGTGCTTCTTTGTTTGATGAGTGTAGGTAAGGGAGTTGCCGTTTTCAATAGTGTAGTTCTTTAGGTTATATATTTTATCAATAGGGGAGCCTCCCTCTTTAAGTCTTTTTTGTTAGGGAATTCATGTTCGATTTGTTCCGTTTCCCTATTAATTTAAGTACGGCTTTGAATTGGATGGGTTGGGGCGTTAGGGGGTTAGTGGCAGTTTTGTTAGGCATGGATTTAGGTTTCGGGTGTTCTTGTCTATTGTTGTTCTTTGTTTCAAGTTGTTTTTGAGATTGTGTCTTTCGACTTTGACTGGTATATGTCCTATATATTCCCACGTGGGCCGGATTACCCTAAAAGGACCATAATGTATACTCATGAGGGCCCTAGTATAAGATGGTTGTGGACAAGTTAATGAACTGAGTCGATTTGCTTTCAATATATAATGTTTGTTCTAGTATATGGTACTGGTTAGGTGTTTTGTTTGTTTTATTTGGTTGATATTTTGAGGGGTTGGTTGTATTTACAGATTTTCTTGTGGTGGTGTAAGGGTACTGTCTTAGTTTGTTTAATCTGGTTTCCCGAAGTCTTGTTTATTGTAGCAGGATCTGCATCTTTTGATGATTTCGCTAATCGTCGTATTGGATGGCCTGGTTCTGAAGTTAAATCTAATTCTTCATTTACCAGAGGGCTGTAAAATAAATTTAGTTCTACAGGCGAGAACTGATTACGTTTTCCCGTTGCGTTTTGTAATTGTTTCTAACTCGGGTGTTGAGTGACATCTTAGCCTGAATTTAGTCACATCCTTGTATTGAGGGCTTTGGGCTGTTTCTATATGGCTTACACATTTGGGTGGTGTGGGGTTCTATTTTGATTTCAATTCACGTGATCCATTTTAAGGTTTAATTTGCACAAGTTTAGTTTATTCCTTGCCTGCCTGGCATTCATGACTTGTTTGATGGGAATTGTTTGACTCATTTTTGGTTTGTGTTTTAATGAATTTAATGATACTTAACACTTTAAATTAATTTACTAGTTTTTATGAAAGGAAATAATTACCGTTGTTATTTCACCTGATTGCAAATCAAACAGAAGGTGTTTGAAATGGTATGATTCTGAGAAAGTTTTTGAATTAATTTTAAATTTAGTTATGAATTCTACAACAAGGATTTATGCATATAGATGCTTCCTGTGATTAAATTCGGAGAATTAGGTGAAATAGCTTTAGTGTAGGAAACCAGCTGGATTCTTTGATCTGCACGATCTAAACAAAACCAATGAATCCAAACTTAAAAAAAAAAATTTTGTGTGAGTAATGCTTACTTCAGTTGCGTGAAACAAATCCTTCGGTAAATTCGGATGCCCGTCTAAGCACTTACTTTGCTTCTCAACAAAAAGTATTAGTTTATTCCTTGCCTGCCTGGCGTTCATCACTTGTTTGATGGGATTTCTTTGACTCATTTTCGGTTTGTGTTTTAATGAATTTAATGATACTTAACCCTATGAAAGTATTTACTGGTTTTTATGAAATTAAATATCTGCCTATATTTTTTTCGCCTGATTGCAAATCAAACAGAAGGTGTTTGAAAAACAGCGTGTACAGATACAATCCAGGAATAATCTAGTGTGTGACCTAGATCCTGTTTAGTAAAATAAGTCAGTATAGATTAATTTCAGAAAGTATAGGATGTACAGCACAGAGTTATTAAATACCCGTAAATGCTTTTGGTTGATGGGTTCTGCGAGGATGGCTGGTAATCGGGGCTGCTGGGCTGTAGTTGAAAATGGCTGTTTAAGTGCTGCAGGTGCAAAGGTGGTGTATCACGTGGTTGTAGCTATTTCGGTCCGGAGTGGTCCTGTACGTCATATGTTCGTGATAGATGGAACTGTGAATGTGATGGCACGAATGAGACAGAGAGACAAGTTGAATTATATTGCTGTCCATCCACTAGGGACATGTAGCACTGTAAAAGTTTCCCGCACTGCGGGATAATTAATTACCCCTGGGGGAAAGAATGAATGCCACATCCATCAGTTATTTATGCACTCACCGAATGTTATTTAATATAGTCGTCAGGTCTCGGTTGCTGTTAAGAAACCATCGACCTGAATGTAAGACAATGAGTGACTGGGAATAAACCAAAAACACACTATATCCTGTCAACCAAACAATCCCTGGAACCAAAGGATTGTGACTTAATAACGCCACTATCCAGCCCAAGAAGAGGAATCACAACAACAAAAAGCCAACCGAAACAATCACAACAACAACCAATCCCACTGGATGAAAAACCAAACCTAACAACTAATTCAACATAAATAAGCAGCTCAAAAAACAAATTCAAATAAAAAAATTGAAAATTAAGTACCTCTAAGAAATGGATGAGAAAAATGCTCTAAAGCTCGCATCCATAAATATTAGAGGCATTGATATAATCATTGCTGTAGAACATATACAAAAATACAATCCTATGATATCATTGCACTCCAAGAAATCCATAACATAAAACAAAAACTTATAAACTATATAAATGATAAACTTGATGCAATTTATATTATACAAAAAGATCTTCTACACATTAGTTCAGGAGTCGGTTTGATAATCAAAGACCACCACATACAAAACAATTGGAAAAGCTACACAACTTCTACAATCTTAATGGAAGAATAATACACATACAAGCACACAATATGCACATCATAACATATGCTCACCAGCCAGACGTATCCAAAGACTACCCTTCTTAAGCAACCTCTCGGATTATATATTAAACTACAGTCAGGAAGGAACTATACTAATGGGCGACTTCAACGCCTGCCTAAATGAGACAGACAGACCCATTACGACCAATGATAAACAATCGATTGCAGTTTTAAAAGAAATGATAAAAAACATTAATCTAATTGATGCTTTCAGACACTTACATTTGCAAGACATTATCCATTAGAGATTGGCTTGACAGCAGAATTTCAACTGACTCGTCACCATACAGTTATGATGCAGAATTTCGGCGACAAAAATTAGGAGCAATTGAACCTGTGTATATTGATTTAGTACGGACAATTGTGATGAAGAGTGCACCAAAGTCTTTTGAACTTGATCCACTTCCGACATCACTGCTGTTTGAGTGCTTAGACCCAATATTGCGTTCACTAACTGATGTTATTAATATCTCTCTCTCATTGGGGGAATTCCCGTTATTTTTCAAAACTGCCTTCATAAAGCCTCTGCTGAAGAAACCATCACTATACCATAAGATTTAAAGAACTACCGCCCTGTTTATAATCTCCCACTCATATAAAAAATCATAGAAAAGGTTGTTCTAACCAAACTTGTATCTCATTTGAATTCAAACAGTTTTTTAGCAATGTACAGTCTGCATATCGCCCTTGCCACAGAACGGAAACTACTCTTCTGAAAGTATTTAATGACATTTTCTCTGCTTTGGATTATGGAACGATTACAGTTCTCACCCTCATGGATTTGTCTGCAGCATTTGACACAATAGGTCATGCTATATTACTTTACCGTTTCCAGCATGTATTTGGCATTCAGAATATAGCCTTACAGTGGTTTAAGTCCTTCTTAGTCAACAGGACACAAATTATATCTGCAAATGGAATACACTCCAGCCCAGTTGACGTATGTTATGGTGTTCCACAGGGATCTGTTCATGGACCTGTTCTCTTCATTCTGTACCCTCAGCCGCTCTCAAGTGTCATAGATCATCACCCAGTGTCGCACCAATTGTACGCTGATGACACCCATATATACAAGTCTAGCCACCCAATTGAAATTGATGCTACCATCCACTGAGTAGAGAAGTGCATTTCGGATGTGAAATCATTGATGACATGTAACAAGCTGCAGATGAATGATGAAAGAACTGAGGCTGTTCTGATCACAACACAAAGACTTTCTCATTAACATCCTTTACTTCAGACAATAAATATCAGCAACACCAACATTAAATTCTCACAGTCAGTACGCAATCTAGGTGTTACTTTAGACTGTACTCTCACATTGCACCAACATGTAATGAACATCTGCAGGCCTGCATATCTTGAATTGAGACGCATCAGTTCCATTCGTAAATTTCTTTCTGTTGATGCCACAAAACACTTGTGTGTTCATTAGTACTTTCAAGACTGGACTATTGTAACTCAATTCTGTCTGGTTCATCACAATATTTACTCCACAAACTTCAAAAAGTTGAAAATACAGCTGCACGGATCATCTTTAGAGTACCTCGATCAGAGCACACCTCACCACTGCTCTGTGTCCTACACTTGCTATCAATTCGGTACAGAATCAAACACAAAATTTGTTCTCTGTGCTATATTTCAATGACAGACTCGAGTCCAACATACCTATCCAGCGTCACCCATGTGTATACTCCAGCTAGATCCTTACGCTCTTCTTCTGATAATCGTATAGTCATTGTTCCCAACATGAAAACAAGTCAAATGGACAACGTTTGTTTGCATACCAGGGCCCGGTGACGTGGAACGAATTGCCCATTTAAATTAGACACAAAAAATTACACAGTGTTCCCTTTCAAGAGGGCTCTCAAGACAAACCTGTTTCGACTTCAGGGACAAACTTAGCGACCTAATCATGTTTTGTAGCTTATATATCTTCAGCATGTTTTTATGTCTTCCAATTTCATTGCTGTTGTCATTTGTTGTTCTGTAGTGTAGTATTATCATTATTGATGGTGTAAAGCACTTTTAGAGATTAGGTGCTATACAAAGTCCTTATTATTATTATTATTATTATTATTATACTCATCGTTCAGACTGTGAAAACGAAGTGATATGGACAACTTTCTTTTCATGCCAGGCCCCGGCTATGTGGAGTGAATTGACCATTCAAATTTGACACAAAGACGCAGTGGTCCCTTTTAAGAGTGGTCTTAAAACTCGCCATTTTCAACTGCAGGGACAAACTTAGAGACCTAATAATGTTTTGTAACTTATATGTTTTCAGCATGTTTTTATGTTTTCCAATTTCATTTTTTGTTGTCATCCTTTTGTCTGTAGTGCAATCATATCACTATATATGGTGTGAAGCGCTTAGGGCCTCTAAAGATTAGGTGCTATGCAAAGTCCTCGTTATAATTATTATTATCATTATTATTATTATTATCATTATTATTATTATTATTATTATTATTGAGACAAAATATATACCTTTTAATCTACCAATATACTTCGCGAATTGACCACATTTATATTAATAAAAACTATATCCAAAACATATTCAAGTGTGAAATTTTAAACGAAAAACTAGCAGACCACAAAACCGTAACAATCGAATACACAACTCAAACGGCAATCAAATGGGGGAAAATTCATTGGAAGTTAAAAACTCCATATTAGACCTCCCAGAACTTTATTATGAAATAATAAATGTGATCGAGAAATGAAAAATCACATATTAAACTCAAAATAAACAATACAATAATATAAACAAAAATGATATTTTATCAAATGTAAAAAACTAATATCAACTACTAAATAAATCCAAAAATATACCGAAAGAAAACATAAATAACTACCCTGACAACATCAATCTTTTCACCATCTCAAAAAAGTGGTAAAGACATGTGTGAACAGCCTATATCAAAAGACGAGATAGAAAGAGCTATAGAAACACAAAACAAGAACAAAGCACAAAGGACTAGACCGGTTAACCGCAGAATTTTACTAAAGGTTTTAAAAGTGATTAGTCCAATGCTTCAAAATCTTTACAATGCGATTTTTGAAAACAAAGAAATGACACAATCAATAAAAACTGGACTTATTAACCTTATCTTTAAAAACAAAGGCGATATTTTGAGCCTAAAAAATTGGCACCCAATCTCCCTCCTAAATATAGATAACAAGATTCTTAGTACCATATTAGCAAACAGGCTAAAAAACACTCTTAGCGACATAATACTAAGCAACCAATGAGGAATGGAGGCAAATATAAAACATTATACTACCAATAAAAACAATCTTTGAATATATGAATAAAAATGGAAAAAATGGCGTCTTAATTCTCTTTGATGACGAGAAAGCGTTCGATAAAATAGAGATACATTTTATACTTCCTCCACTAAAGAAAAACGGCTTTGGGAAAAACTTTAAAAGTTGGATACAAACTGTATATAACAACATACAATCAAAAATACAAATTAATGGGGCTCAAACCGAACCATTCAACATTACCAGATCAGTAAGACAAGGATGCTCCCTATCAATGGTGTTCTATATAACTGGAATCGAAGCACTAAACAGAACAATTTAAAATGATAATGATATAAAAGTAAAAAACATTCCAAACTACAGAAACCAAACAATTCAAACATTTTAGTGAAACCTCCCTCGGGTTCAGATATCAATCATGATAAAACAGAGATGCTACTAATCGGCAATTGGAACAAAAATAACACCCAACTACCGACAGAAAAAATTAAAGACCATATTAAAGTCCTTGGAATATACATAGGCAAAAACAAAAAAATGTTAAAGGTGAATCAAATAATGCATTAAAAAAATAAAACAGTCTGCAATGTCATAAACCTCACCCTCCTACAAAGAATACAAATAGCCAAAACATACCTTTTTAACTCAATATGGCACGAATTTAACATAATCGACTTTGAACTTTATTACATAAAAAAGATAGAATCTGCAGTCTATACCTTTATATGGAACAAGATATGCAAAATCTCTCGCTTCACATTACACAAGGAAAAAGACAGAGGAGGGATATACATCACAAATCTAAAACTGAAAGAAACAGCTAACTGACTTGACAAATTCAATATCCGCCAAAAGACCCATGGCAACATATATAAAATTGGTTCGGATTTTTAACGCCGCATAAAAAAAGAATTATACAATAATAATAACATCACAAAACTAATAGCACCACCTATAATTGCCTGCAGACAAACCCAAGTCTTAAAAGAATACAGAACACAGAACAGAATATGGAATACTAAATACTCAACTGAAATGTATGACTTAATAATACATCCCAAACTATCATCCAATAAAATAAAGATAAATAACCCGCACTTTAACTGGAACACAATATGGAAAAACTGGACAAAACTAAAAAAAACCAAAGAAAAAACCCAAATGTATGAGTATCTTCTTGACGCCTGGTGGACTCTGGAAATGGATTTTCAGAGAAACATCATGAAAAAACCTCCCCACGTGCCCCTTATGTAAAATAACAACAACTATTGACAATAAAAACAATTTTGATATTAACATGCGAGGTACTAAATGACAAAAGAAAAGAAATTTTAAAAAATAAATAAGGAGAACAACATATATCTTTGACCACAATATGCTACTATACACAGAAAGATAGACAATACAAAACTATGCCAGGAAACAATTAAATATATACTATTTGTGATTGGAAAAAGAAAACAATCGACATGGATACCTGAGAAATAATAATAAACAAAATTCTAAGAAACCTATATAATCGTCTCCTCGTTTTTGCCGTGTCAAATAAACACACTTTACTAAAGAAACACTGTATTAAAGAATCAGAAACTTATAGATAGACAATTGTTCACATATGGTCAGAACCAGATATATAACAAACAGACATATCAACCAAAGAACCGGACTGAGACAAAACAGATTCACATTCAGGTACCCATGTAGGGTAAGATACGGTAGAAAGAGAGACACTTAAGCTAGCCCGACGCCAAAGAAAGTTGACAAGGCACCCCCCCCCCCCCCCCCAAAAAAAAACACTAGCAAAAGACAAACAGAACTTTAAATCAACCCAGGAAATCAGCAGTATCAACTAAAAATAAAAAGTATAATAATAGAATTGAGTCGAAAAGGAAAAAAAACCCACAAAACACTAGTAAAATACAAACATAATTTTAATTAATATATAAAGTGAATAGCCGAAATGGCAAGAATAAAAGGCACCAGTATCAATAGAAATAATAATAAAATATACAAAAAATAACAACAAAAACCAATTCTAAAGCCAAACCGGCTAGCTCATGTAGCACCAGTCTGGTAAAGAAAATAAGATGCTACAATTTACTTGTCGTGAAAACCCCCAAACACACCAACAAACAATTGTAACAAAATTCCACTTTTCAAATGAGCTGGTAACAACAACAACAACAATAAATAAGCATGAACTAAAATAATAAAAGCCTCAAAATTATAGTCGATAAACACATACTGGAGAGGTGAAATATCCAACTTAAAAAGCACCAGTAACAACAGAAGAAAAAAAATATAGTTTAAAAACACACAGAGGCTAGCTCATATAACGAGAGCCAGAAAACATACAATACTACATGTTATTCTACACTTGAATTCAGTCCCGGATTACCCATTAGGCAGAGTAGGCAACTGCCTATGGGCCCCGCGACTTTTATGGGCCCCATCAGGGGCCCCCATGAGACCGTGACGTGGGTCTGGGGCCCCAAAAGTTTGACTTCCTATGGGCCTCCACGGTGCTTAATCCGGCGCTGCTTGAATTCCTTTACCTTGAAAGAAACCACGTGACACAGCCAGATTATTGACCGACACGCAACCCACTTCCCGACGCAAGCAAAATACCTTACCACACTCACCCATACAACGGCAGCCCAAACAAAGGAAAAGCTCTACAAAATAAACTAAACCAGGGGACGAACAGTCGAAAGCATACGATAATTTCCCACGACTAGAAAATCAATAATACCATTACCACATTTATAAATAGAATGTACAGTCACCATAACTCTCTAATTATAGGACAAAAGTGGAAACTATTTAAAACTCCTTTGATAAACGAAACAAAATTACAACTCCTTTCCTCAGAGATAATTGAATGTACAGGGTTTTCAAATCAAGCCCTCAACATAGCAAATTTTAAAGACAGCCTATAGTTTACAAAATTAATTCAAAGGCAACCTACACCTATTATATTTTCTTCTATCTTAGCAAATAGCTCTCCGATCCAATGCGCTAAGGAGCAAAGAAAAACACAAAACTTAATACCCCAACTACACCTGTAACCCACAATCCCTCCCCCCACGCAAACACACCATAACAATCATGCGTAACAAGAAACTCATCTAGTTTAAAAAACATACTATATCTTTTAGAATATTTTTTTTTACAGAGCTACACTTGGAAAATAAGGAAATACATATTACAAAATATTATTTCATTGTGTCCAATACAAGAACACAAAATAACACACAATATAGCATATACAAATGGACAAACCTGACTCTGGCAAAGTCACATCGCGATACTTAAAAAGAGAAGAAAGGAAAGGAAATCAGCCCTTTAACTTAAATAATTCTCAGGGAGTAGTGTACAATCCTTATTAAAAGATTAACTGAAAGGGAAACCATAACACACCGAAGCACCAAGGTGTAGGAAATACCCAAAACCGGCACTGGTAGAGGGTTGGGAGTACTATTCGGAAAATCTTTTTCGATAATACAATTAAGAATACTAATACAAACAAAGAATAACCCTGAAAAAATAATTTCTTTCCTAATCATAAATGGGAAACAAAATATACAAAAACATAATGTACATGGGTGGACAGGGAAACACAACCCCAAAACAAACATTTTTATACAACAAGGGTGTTACTCAAAACTCAAACCAGCTAACATTTTTTTTGTTTGGGGGGGGGGTGGGAGTTAAAGGGTTTCAACAAAAGGTAACTTTTAATTTTCAAAATAATTAACGTCACTAACATGATCTGTTGGATCTTACAATTGAAGGTCAAAATAAGGACAGTGGAATTATTAGAATTGTTACAGTATCATAAATACAGTTTTAGACATACGGGCAACACTGCCGTATCATATTCATCAAAATATAGGGATGAGTAACTCCAGTATTGCATAGTCCCGTTGTTGTTAAAGTGTTGATGCCTCAATAAGGAAAAGTTTACGTTTGTGACATTAGTTGTTGTCCAGGCTATAAATATTTTTAATCACCAAAATCATTAAAATGAATAATATTTAAAAAGTTTAGTTCATATATAAACAAGGTCTTACTAGCGCAAATATGTTTCAAAACAAAGTAGTCAAAATGCAAATTGTTGACCATAATAACTGTATAAATGGTAACATTCTAACATATATATGGATACATAGATATTAAATAGTCCAAATGATCCTCAGAACGTCATCGAATACACCATTTCACTATAATTCTCGCAACAATAACTCGCAAACCCGCTTATAACGCGGTATCATTGTTGAACCTCAGTTTTTCAAACACCAGGAAATGCTCAAAATATGTTTAGCCGGGACTAAAATTGAAATTTGAAACATTGTCGTATCGCTCGCTCAGATGTCGAAAACGGTAGATATAATCTTGGAATTGTAACCAATACAGTAATAATCTCCAATACAGGAGATAATTTAATAAACTCAAACTTCTTTCCAAGAAGGGTACTCACCCATAGTTACAGTATTTAGCCTGCACACGTACGTCTATAAATATTTAGGCAGACCTGATATCAATCTAGTTTGGCTTCTGCTGACATTTTTCAGCTCATTGATTGGATAGATCACTCACAGTATCATGAATGCTTAGGAAATTAGGGTATCGATGAACATGCTTTCAATTGTGAATAGTCAATATGCAGTAACAGTCTTTTATGCATGTGTCAACGTTTACCTGCATGAAACACAACGTATAATGTTAATATATTGAAAAAATATTCCATAATATGAGACCTCTGATTTTGAATCCATTAATCAATATATTGATTGCCACACACACACACACACACACTCACACACACACACATATATTATATATATATATATATACACACACACACAATGAATGATGCTAATATAGAAAAAAAACCGATTGAAATCTATCTAGGACCTTTGATTTTGAATATATTAATGATCTCATATATATATATATATATATATATATATATATATATATATATATATATATATATACATATATATATATATATATATATATATATATATATATATATATATATATATATATATATATATATTGTAACGGGGGGGGCCCGGTTATCAAGGTTATCAAGCGTTATTGGTACCTTATTGCACAAGCCCACTGGTCAGAGGTATTGCACAACTTGGAAAACAACTTTTTTCCTAGAAGGGTACTCACCCATAGTTACAGTATTTAGCCTGCACACGTTGGTCTATAAATATTTAGGCAGACCTGATATCAATCTAGTTTGGCTTCTGCTGACATTTTTCAGCTCATTGATTGGATAAGTCACTCATAGTGTCATGAATGCTTAGGGAATCGATAAACAAGCTTTAAATTGTAAACAGTCAATATGTGGTAATTTTCTTTGCGTACGTGTCAACGTTGATCGGCATGAAACACTATGTATAATGTTAATTAAGGCACACACACACACACACACACACGCACACGCGCACACATAGATAGATAGATAGATAGATAGACATATATATATATATATATATATATATATATATATATAAATATATATATATATATATATATATATATATATATATATATATATATATATACACACACACACACACACACACACACAACGTATTATGTTAAAAAAGGAAACAAGCGATTGAAATATAGGACCTCTAATTTTTGAATATATTAATTATCTCCTATATTTATAATAGTTGCTATAACTGAGACTTGACAATTTTGATTTATTGAATAATGGTGATATTGTGAAATGGCCCGATACTAAATTCGTTCTAGGATTTCAAGTTGTGGTAAAACAGGGTTCTAAATTAATATTGACTAAACTTAAAGTACTCTCCGTAAAATTAGAGGTATTCTGAAAACCACGGAGCAGAAGGGCTCCAATTTAAGCCACATAACATAATATGTGTGGGTAAGTATAACAAAACCATATTTAGAATGTGTATGCCATATTTTGTAACAGTTATTCCGAATGACAATTCAGTATCTTCGTTTTTACATTTGCTTGATGTGCATATGGTCGATATCATGCTTACATTCAAAAACTGATAAAAATGCTTTAAATTCTGGAGACAATGTAACAGGATGACAGGTTAGACACACTGAGCACTGTGTTACAAACTATTCACGAAAATTAAAGCAATGTTGTTGTAGTTCTGAACCACAATCCCCATGGCGTGCATCAAACAGCACATGCCGCTTTTATTTAAACTGCTGTAATCGTATATATATATATATATATATATATATATATATATATATATATATATATATATATATATATATATATATATATATATATATATAATTTTTTTATAGTTATTATTGTTACGTCTATTTCATCTAAATTATTTATTTATAATTGTTAAATTCAAATTTGTCATTTAAAATTCATTAATTGGGAGATATCTATTCTGGAAAATTCAGGCTGACCTAGACTCTATTTGTAAACAACAGGGTTGACCTCATTTCCGACCCTGCTTCAGAAAGTGTCAACAAGCTTCTAGAACGATTGGCTAAATCCAAGGACATATTTTTATTTTTTAGTTCTTGGGGGTGAGAGGTGGATGAATTTCTTCTGGGTCATTCCATGCGTATGTGCTCTTATGATTGTACGTTCATTCTATGACCTTCCAGAATCACGTGACCCCTTTTGTTTACGAGGGAATTATATATATATATATATATATATATATATATATATATATATATATATATATATATATATATATATAGAGAGAGAGAGAGAGAGAGAGAGAGAGAGAGAGAGAGAGAGAGAGAGAGAGAGAGATGTGTTTTGGAAGTTAAAGGAAGCAGAATCTCTGAGTTTTAAATTAATAGTTGAGTTTTTAGCTATATTGGAAATTGTGTAAATTAATTGGAGCAGGAGTAATTATTTTATTTATCTGGAAAAGAATATGTGCTCATAGACTTTTATTAGGATTATTATAAAAACAAGAAGTGACTAAATCACATGACATCGTCGTCCATTTTGGATTACATCGTCAAGATTCGAACCTGGAACTATTAGGACATTTATTTATCAGGACTCTTGTAATTCCATTATTGGAATATTTTTGGACTTGATTCTCTAAAACTGTAAGTTTATTTATCATCTTTTATGAAAATATTTGTACTTAATAAATTTATTGTTAAATTTTACAAGCTTGTTAGTTTTCACTCTCTCTCGGTGTTGCTGCTTATTCGAGTCTAAGCACGTAACATTATGTTAAAACTTTCTTGTAGTCCTGAACCACTATCCGCATAATATTTACTAAAGAATACTTGCCGATTTTAGTTAAACTGTTTATATCTCGCTCAGCCAATTTACAACAATTGTTTAGTTTCTCCATTTTTAGTTTTGCGTGTAAAAGTTTTTCTTCTTCAAAATTATAAAAGATTAACATCTGCCAAACATTAACTCGAGAGAAGCAATATCCATTTATTAACATTTTTTTTTTTTTTGTATTGGCACTTTTCTTACCCAACACGCACATCATATTTTATTTCTTTAATTTTTTTAAAAGTTTTGTGTGGAAATGTTATTTTACTACTCCCACCAGCCAACAAAAATTAAAGGGTTTCTAACTCGCGTCATGGCATTATTCATTATTTCTTTATTTTTATGCTTTTTTGTGCTTAACAGGACCATCGAAAGTTTTAATTTGTTTTCTTTTACAGTTTTATGTTTGTGTTGACACGTTCATGTATGACTTTATTATATATAAACAAATTGGTTCGAGTTCGAACTCGTCGCATCAAATGTGTGGCAAAAATTCTCTTCACAGTCCAAGCATCTACTGCATGCCACGCATTTTGGACCACAAATATCACAAGAATATTTCTCACTCGGGTCACTATCAATGTAAAGGTTTCCTTTAAAGGCAGAAGTCCATCCCAACAATTATCAAAGCGATCACTTATCGTTATGCATTTTCAAGCCGTTTGATTGAATGTATCACTCATAGTGTCATGAATGCTTAAGTAATTAAGGTATCGAATAACAAGCGTTACGTTGTAAATAGTCAATATGTAATAATAGTCTTTGTGTACGTGGCATCGTTGATCGGCATTATACATGTTTTATCATTCCAATGTAGGAAATAACGATATAGGTCTTCGACCTTTGATTTTGAGAAAACACGCACATATGTGTGTGTGTGTTGTTAAATATCAAAACATGACATAAAAAATGTATGCAGACTTAAATTAGAAATACAATAAGAGTAAATGACTAAATTGTCCTTAATGAAGCTTATGCTTAATGTTTTATTATTTGCACGGAATGTACCTTCGCAATACAGCCCATGTGACAGCATACACTACTGAGTCTTATGAATTATGCATATTCATTTGACATATCGCAACCAATGGAAAACCAGATAAGTATTAGCGAAACCTCTAAATCACATTTGTCATTGCGAAACGGCGCCAGAGGCATATTTTAAGTCGTATTATTACGATCATTGTTACTGATTATCATCATGTACGTAAACATCTACTGATTGATCATATATAATTTGACTTCGTAGAAAAGCAAGGACAATTACTGTTTATTATTAACTATATTCAATGCAGTTTAAAACCATGGTTACAAATTACGAAATTAACTAATATCACGCACCAGGAGTATCAGAAAATATCGCCTCAAGTAAATGTTTTATAACGTTTTCATCCTACTCTAGCACTTACGCAAAACGTTTCACATGCTTGTTGAGTCTTTCGTTTATTACAAGTAACCTGATAGCATATGATCAGATTAAAATGTCATACCGAATCCATGGAAGTAGGATGCCGAATGAAAAAGCATTATACTAATAGACAATGATCTATCCATCTTTCATATTCTACTATACAAGCTAACATTAACAGTGTAAACTTGGGACTTTACAGAGCTAATTTAGCGGATAGAAAAAAGTTGAACGCTCTAATGTATACTGATTTTAGTCATTCTTATTATTAACACAAATTATCATTGTCTGGAATATTCTGTTGAAATACAAATTACCACGTGTACTACTTATCAACTTTGATAAATATATCATATAAGGCTATGCTCTACGAAAAAAACAAATGACACAAACAACCGTCTTAAAACTTTTTAATTAACCATATTTTTCATTCATTTTTTAATGGCATCTAGTCTTTTTGATCTATTTTTCCAAATAGCATGAACACCAATACAAAATTTTTAATTATATAAACTAATCCAGTACTGATTACACATCTCTGATTTATAAAACAAGATTAAAATTAATGTCGTTCAAGAAATAATCCGATGAGCATCTTTGGAAACTTATTTATATTCTGAGAAGAAATAAATATTCGTATTTCTCTGGACAATTTCCTGCACCAACCAACGGTAGGTGTCTCTTTTATCGGTCTATATATCCATTGAGAGATGGGTTACTCGATAATTATATGCACAGTTTGAAGGCGAACGATGCGTAAAAATAACAAAACAATGTGCACAAAGGCAATTTAGATTTGATGATGGGCTTTAAGCCGTTTTATTTGTTTTTTTAATCAGTAACGCACTGTATATTTTGTCAAAGAAATAAGCGGTATTAGTTGGATGAAAAGTGTACAGCGTCTTTATTTATATGTCTTCAGGATAAAGTAAGTACAGAAGATATGATATTTAGCAATTTATTCTGATATGCAATTAGTAGAATTTATATATACTTGTCTAATATAATACGTATTGTTATTTCAGGAGGAAAGAGAGAAAACAGAAAGAGTAAGTAAAATAATAACCACCTTTAATAAATAAGTAAAATTCATGCCTTTCTTAAAGTTATTATATGACTTCTCTAAGGCGCATATTTGTAAGATAAAAAAAATCGCTAAATTTTACATTTTCCTTTACAACTTACAACGGAATGATTGCTTTTATACCCTTCTCAAGTTCATATTTTGTTTCTGTATCGCAAAGTCTTTATTGCTTTGGCATGAACAAGAAGCAACATCCTTTAATCAGTAAATACATACGAAAGAACATATGCTTGGATTAATGAATTCTGTTTGTTTCAAGATTTGATTAAGATATATAATTAAGCTATTTATTTGAGATAAAAGAAGTGGAATTTATATATACTTGTTTAATATCAGATGTATTGTTCTTTCAGGAAGAATGAGTGAAAAAAGAGAAGGAAAAATATTAAGTAGCATTAGATCTCCTTTTAGTAAATAAGTGAAAACTCATTCATTGCATCATGTTATTATATGGCTTATAAGACGCATATATTTATGAAAAATAATTATTCGCCAAAACTTACATTATCTTTTATATCCTACAACTGAAGTATTGTTTTCAAACCTTTTTCTAGTTTATATTTTGTTTATATCAATTATTTATTGCTATCGTAAGAAAAAACGTAGCATATTTCATTCAATTAATACATACGAAAAGACACGTGTGCGGAATAATGAATTATACGGTTTGTTTTGCAAGATTTGATTAATGTAATATATAATTGCCATTCAGCTCTACGCACCTTGAAATGTCTGACTGATATCCCCCTAACATTATAAGCATCAGAAGGCATTTCAGTTAGTTTTGTTTCATCCCATAATATATGTTAGCTAACGTTGTGTGCTACATCTTATCATTTAGAACAAAACGATTTATTAAAAAAATCAAGGTTTAGCATATGTATCAACAGCTTCGAACAAGTTTAAAAAATACAGCAGGGATAAATTAAATTTGTGACCATACTTACTCTATTATTGTCGAATTGTTTATATTAAGTTGCATAGGTAATAACCATTAAATTTAACAGTCCAAATGAACAATATAGTTAAATATACATTCTATCCCACACCCAATTCCACAAAAACACATCATAATATCTAAATGTTTGCTTAATGTACCCTTGATTATATCTTGGAGGTAGTCAGAATGTTTCCGTCCGTAGAAATAGTTCGTTGTCACTACTCCGTCCATGCTACTTTGAAGGCGAAATTACAAATCACGTTGAGGGGATTCTGTATTGTTGTCAATGTTTTGACTATGACCCATGCCCCTGGGTTTTCTTGCCTATCAAACGGGCACTGCTTCAATCGTAGCTGTTTTTATTTCCGCGGTTTAAGTCAATATCGATACACATACCGAGTAGATACAACTAGCAATGTTGAAATTAATAGTGGTTAGAAAAGATCATAATGCAACAATGAATGTCACTGACTCCCCGAGTTTACTATTAGGTTAGTATCGATGAGGAATTTGTATGGGATGAGCTAACCTATATAGTGATATGAGTTTAGGTTCTAAAAAAGTGAAAACAACAAGCTTTGTAAAATTTAACTAATAATTTATTTCCCTGCATAAAAATGTACAAATAAAACAAATAACTTACGGTTTTAAAAATCAAATCTTAAAATAGTCTAAGAAAAATCGACAAATTAAATTATTAAAGTCCTAGTAATGAAATGCTCTAATAAATTCAAGTTTGAATCTCAGTGAAAGGTGATCACGTATGCTGCATCCTGTACTATGATGTTTCTACCCTGCAGTAAATATGCGTTAGTGTCTAATAATTGTACCAAACTCGGCGATGACTTTGTCCAGCAACAGTCTTAAATAGTTGAGGTGTGATGACGTCATCAGCCGTTATTTCTACTATTAGAATTTTGACAACATATTTCAGTTCTGGAAATTTAAATACAATTTTGAAATCATACAATCTGAAATAAAAAGCAAGATAAACATTTTATCATGTGAAATTACTTTCATCATGTTAATCAGCATATTTACTGCAGGGTAGAAATTGGTAGAATAAGATACTTACGTCAGATCGATTTTGCTAGAAAGGGATTGTGACCGTAATGGTGAAAATAAAGGTTATATCGCCGATTGGATTCAAGACATGGTCATTTAAGAGTTATGCGTTGGTACATCACTGTCTTTTGAATGTAGATGTGTACTTTTTCAGTCTTGTTGCGTTTCTAAAGCGGTAAAAGACTCGTAAGAAAAAGTCGAATTGAGCGAAGGGTTGTGTTTATTTATTTTACCGATAAGGCTAATTCGTGTTGTCAGAGATTTCGCCTCATTTTACTGATAAAACGTCAGACTCCTGTGGTAGCTGCATACGTTTTGATTGTAAGTTGCGCATTTGTTTTGTTTTCCCTGTTTGAGACCCTGAGAAGTGACGCTTGATTCCCCGTTTTTAATATCACGTGTGTTATATTTTTTTTTCAGGAAGAAAAGCAGATACAAGCATTTGTAAGTATTAATATATAGTCTCTCATTCATTAAAGTTGAAGGTATTCATTTCGTATGGTTCTTATTTGATTATTAAAATATAAGTATATATCACTAAAATATGGATTCAACGAATTTTATCCATTGTATTATATTGAATATAAAGTTACAGTTTAATTATCATGACCGTTTTTCTTATTGAAGATGAAATATGAATAACATTTTTTCAGATCACATTCTGTTATCAAAATGCTTTTGATTCGCGTATAATGCAAGTGTATTATGTTTGCTTCAAACTATACATTTCTAAGCTCACAATACAGCTGTATTGTTTATATATTGATAGAAAGACGGAAATGTTTTTAAGGCAGATATGAAACAAACAAAACAAGATAATACTCTGAATTATTTTATATAATTTCCTCTCAATTATTGAAGAAATGATTGTCGTGTTGCCATGGCTGTCAGGTCATTGAGACCTATACCTTGTACATTTTGATGCTGCCTATCCTACACATTTAAATCTCAAAAGCTGCCAATTAGATTTGACTTTGCTTTCAGCTTCCTCGTATTTGTATAGTTTATTAGCCAATGATTACCTTTCTGCATTATGTTTAGGCTATGTTGGTATAAATACACCTGATCATACATATTTTCAGAGTGAGTAAAGTTAATTTTGTAAGACTCTTCTACGGATAATATACATTAACCGCCTTTTCTTACGCCGGAAGACAATATTGGTTGATATGTTAACATTTGTCCGTCCATCTCTCAGTTGACTATTTTATACTAGTAAACTATAAGAGCTATTTTTGAAAATCACGATATGCTATTCCTTCTCAGTAGAAGGATTTATCACCATGGAGTATTCAAGATATCGAATAGGGCCATATTAAATAAAAAATGTATCGCTACTCCTCCTGCACGCAATATATGATTATTTATTCGCCCATAATTATGCAAGGCAACTTAAAAAGAGAGGTAAGTGTCAACTAAAAAATAAATGTACATTCATTGTCACGTGCCACGTGCATGAATCCTATAACAAAGTTTATATGACGTGTGCAAAATTGTTTATAAATAGTTACAATTAAATCAATACATCATTATCAGTTACCTGTTAAGCACGGACCATTTGAAGATGCTAATATATTGTAATGTAGTCAAACAACACTAGTCACAAAAAACAAATTATAGTCTATAACAGTGTAGAACAAGTTTCAGCTACTTGGACTATTTTACATTTCAGAGACATTGAAACGAAAATGCGGGAAGTTCATTGATCGTTTCGAATAGGAACTTTTATTTTTTTGTTTTTTCACGGGGAAGAACGGGCATTATCATTCTCAAGGAAACAAGATCTGAAAAATGCATGTACTTTTACAAAATCAATATTGAGTTTGAATTGGTTATGGATATGATCTATATGCACCTACATGCGTTCCAAAGAAAATATCGAAACCACATTAGAAATGTATATTTCACTGTTTATAGTATCATGCTTATTATGTTCTTTCAGCGCCAGTCGGGTGGTTACGTAAGTACTGATTTGAACACGATATGCATTATAAAAATATAGCACTCGAAGTTAACTGTTATTGTTGAGTTTATTGCAAAGTATTAAATTCATTTATTATTAAAATCATTTAGAATTAAATTCATTTACAATTTAATTCATTTTGTATTCAATTTATTTAGTATTAAATTCATTTAGTATTCAATTTATTTAGTATTTAATTCATTTAATATTCAATTCACTTAGTATTCAATTCATTTAGTATTCAATACACTTAGTATTCAATTAATTTAGTATTTAATACATTTAGTATTCAATTTATTTAGTATTAAATTCATTTAGTATTCAATTCATTTAGTATTCAATTTATTTAGTATTCAATTCATTTATTATTTGATTCATTTTGATTTTGACAATAAGACATTAGTGACACTATTTCAGAACACATTAGTATATCTATCTTCTTGCTTTTTCTTTAACTTTTAAGGACGTTTTCTCTGACACAGTAACTGATGAATGTTATAATCACTTGAGTACCGATCAGGCTGTTCTCGCAATTGCCAGGACATTCATGACCTACCAATGTAATCGACATTTTTGTAATCTCAGACATGTAAAATGTTCACGGTTCTCACTATTGCAGACACGTTTGTTTTATTATTTTTTTTAATTGTCGCTTTTGAATTTAGAGAAAGAGATTATATCTTGAATTTTACAAAACGAGTTCGTGACGTTCTTTATTTTTACTTAGTTTTTGACCAAACGGTCGTATTACTTTAAAAACGTATAAGATACTATTGGTTTCTGGTCTTTCAATGTTCGAATTAAGTTTGTCCTAAGCTAATAGTGATTAAATGCTGGCACAAAACAAAATTTCACAACGAACACGTGCGAATTATGAAAATGTCTGCATTAAGGTTTATTTTAACCTTTAGTTATGGATTTAGTGTAGACTTTACGTGAAAATAAGCAACTTAAACATTAACAACACACACACACACACACACACACACACAACACAAACACACGTATATATCTATCTATCTATCTATCTATCTCTCTGTCTCTCTCTCTCTCTCTCTCTCTCTCTCTCTCTATATATATATATATATATATATATATATATATATATATATATATATATATATATATATATTGTTACGTGCTTAGGCTCGAATAAACAGTAACATAGAAAGAGTGAAAAAAACAAGATTGTAAAAACTTAATAAACAATTTATTGAGCATAAATATTTTCCAGAAAAGAAAAAATAAACTTACAGTTTTATGAATCATTTCCAAAATTAATCCGAAAATAATTCAAAGTATAATCCACTGATGAAATTTCAAACGTCCTGGCTATAAAATGTCCAAATAATTAACAATTCGAATCTTAGTGAAGCATCCAAGATGGAAGACGATGCCACGTGATGAAGTCAGTTATGGTCTTATGAAATTCAGTGAGCACAATTATTTTCCACACGAATAACAAAATAAATCCTCTTGATCCAAACGAATTGAAATAATTTCCAGAAGAAGGTAATTTAAAATAACTCAAAACAATACAACTTAATATTCTAACAGCACAACTTCTACTAAATATTTCGCTCCAAAACATAATTTATATACCTGTTTTTACATAAACAAGGGGTCACATGATCTTCTTGTATCTTTAGAAAAAATTTACATTCAAACAATCACGTGCACACCGTATGACCCAACTAAAACTAGAAAGATGTTTACGTCAAAGCTCCATAATGTCCTTGGAATCAACCAATCATTTTAAAAGTTTGTTTACAACTCTGAAGCTAGGTCAGAAATGAGGTCAACATCTGTTGTTTATTTGTGAAGTACAGGTCATCTCCCAAGGAATGAATCCTAAACTTAAAATGTCAAATTTGAATCTGACAAACAATTAAAATAAAAATAAATGACTTAAATCAAATATACGTAACAATATATATATATATATATATATATATATATATATATATATATATATATATATATATATATATATTAAATGTAACGTTTGGCATAGTTTTCTCGTAAGCACTAAGAAATACATAATTGCAGCGTTGAATGTAAAGTGCACCAGATTATGAGATTCGTATGTGGACATACACCACACATGTTAAAATATTACTAACATGGCATATTTATCTATCTTCTAAGCACGGAAACTATTTCCCTGTAATATTTTCCACAAAGGTGTAAATCCACTGCAGATGGATTGTCATCATTCACAATAGCAGACAGAGTTAGCTTAATTTAAGGCACTATATTCCAAATCATCCTTGTTTAGTTAGGTTTGAATTAGCTAACAAACTGGATTCTCCAGAGAGTGATACGCATGTTTTCTTATACGTCTTACATTGTTTCCTGACAGAATGAGATCATACCCTGTTGCCTGATATGACCTGACTAAGGAGTAAAGTGGTTGACACATGTTATTCGTTTGGCAGAAAGGCAGTTTTTCTAGCCTGGTAAACCGCATTAATAATGTATTAAGTTAACATGTACACTAACATACAGGCACACAGACATATATAGTTTATAATGGAACATGTTCCATTTAATCTGGGTGTATAGTTAATACTGAAAAGGATAACGTGTAATAATTTATTTTCTCTATCAACTATATTAATCACTGTTATATTCATTCGAAAATTTACATTTTCCAATATATGTTAATTGACATCATTGTTAATACATCCCTTTTTCATATTAAAATATGATACAATGAATATAATATAAGGATGGGTTGCAAGCACGATTTGTAAGAACGTATAAAACAATGCACAGGACGGCTGGCTTTTGCTTATTAGCTGCTTTAAAAGCCAATACGTATAACATTACTTGAACTAAGAAACGTGTGCGCTTCACAACGCTAAACCAACAGAACACCAGTTTCATAGTTGCAGTATAATATTGTCCTTTAAGTCAATACTACACTGAGTTTTAACGGCATTTCTCAGCGTAAGATAGGCTATATATGTCGGCCAGTATATGTAATGGAAAAATAACTTCCAGTAAAAACCTGAGACACTAAGGAAGACACTGGCAACGTTCGGACATACAACTACACTTGCCTAGGCCGAGATTCAAAATACGCGTAAATAAGCACTTCGTCAGCGAACATAAAGGAGACCGCTTAAGACGACTCGTTCAACTGGTTCGATAACTTTGCAGACTGAATAATTTTACTTGACGAATTAAATTTTTCTGATTATTTCAAATATATGTAAACAACTTAAAACTTCAGTCATTGATTACTTTGGTTCTTTCTTTTTCTATTTCCCATTATAAGTCACACTTTAGCTCATAGCTTCGTCCGTTGTATCCCATTTCGATGTCCCTCATACAAAGTCCTGTCAAATCTGTGCGCTTCATCAGTCGCTGCGGTTTTCTTAAAAAAGATATGACTTGAATAAGGAGTAAAGTGGTTGACATATGTTATTCGTTTTGCGGTAAAGGCAATTTTTCTAGCCACTTCGGAATGAATTCGAATTAAGCACAAACGTTAACCCTTCTACAATGTGGCAACGAAACATATTCCCGAGAAAATTAAGTAACGCATATATCCGTAACAGTTTGTCAGTGTGAGCTGAACATTACCGAGCCTCAATATCACTTACGTGTGACAACGCGCATAAAGTCGTGGTGCAAAAAAGAGCAAAGTTCCTAATCAGTACCGATGTAGCACCATAAGACAGTGTTATACTAGAGCTTAAATCGCTGACTGTATAATTAAGTTATTTATAAAACGATGTTTAGTTAGAGATAGCTGTGGCACATCTGTCCTGACTTGATATTAATCCGAATTGATTAGTTTTCCTGACGGTGGCGTGATAGTATATATGATATTCTCTGAAAATGATTCTCATTTGTGTTCCAAATGCATTATTATATACCATTAAACATTGAGAAGAGTACTGTGTAATCATAGTTTATAATAACTAACATACATATAATTTATCATAGCAACGATTAATAACTCACAAGTGAACCACTGTGTGACAATCCTTTTCTCTACCAACTTCAAATCAGTGAATTCACAAATGAAAGTCCTCAAATATATAACACCGTAGAGTACATAATTACGTTGTCAACATCATTTACTGTATATGATTGGTAAAAATGACTTGTATTGTCTCAAACTGAAATTGTGTATACTTAAATGTAACAGATTGTAACTGTAGTACACAAACACGATTTTAGTTAATATTGTTATCATTAGAAATGGGAGGGGGCCCCAAGTGGCCAAGTGGTCTAAAGCGCTTTCGTTAAGGATCACTGCCGTCTAACCTCTGTCTGCGTGCGTTCGAGTCTAAGATTCGGCTAATGTAGTTATGTGAGAATGCTTGCCAGTAGCTTCTCGTGGGTCGGTGGTTATTTCCGTGGGTTTTATTGGGGTTCTTTCTCCACCAATACTACTGGCCGCCATGTATAGCCTATCGTGTGCTGAAAAATGGCGTTAAACCCTAAAAAAAAAGAAACGAGAGAGAGAGAGAGAGAGAGAGAGAGAGAGAGAGAGAGAGAGAGATACATATTAAAACAACGATACATAATATACAGGGTGAAGATGCTATTGCAGAAAAGTTGAGACATGCAGAACTAAGGAATTACAAACATATGTTTTGGCTTAAACAATGTACTTACTTCAAATACATTTCTTCTTGCTGGTAATGTATAGTATAACCCACATAATTGAATTCTGATAAACCGCATTAATAATGTATTAAGTTAACATGTACACTAACAGACAGGCACACAGAGATATATAGTTTATAATGGAACATGTTCCATTTAATCTGGGCCATGACAGGGTTACAACATGGCTATTATGGTATAATCACACTTTAGCTCATAGCTTCGTCCGTTTAGTCCCAATTTGATTTCCCTCATATAAAGGCCTGTCCAATCTGTGCGCTACATCAGTCGTTGCCGTTTTCTTAAAAGAACAATGATAATTAGATAAACAATATTACTTACTTACAGTTTGGAAAAGGTTAGATGTAGTTAGATTGTAAGGTTAGCAAAGGTAATTCCATCTTCCATCTTGTTTTAAATAGTTTCCCTCATAATTGTCTCCTCTTTGCGGAATGTTTTAGCACACTCGTATAGATCATTACTAAACAATCGTTTTTAATTTATATGTATATTGCGCAATATTTCAGGCTGTGTTTTGTCTTTTATTCTTTGTTTTTAATGGCATTATTCCATGTCTGATATGAATGAATTCGATTTAGAACCAATACTGTCTTGAGTATCCAAATAGCCGGTTACTCGAATGTTGTTTAGATTTATTAATGTCGTAGTGTATAAGTCACTGAAACAATCGCTGCCATTGTTGTCCTATATTTATTATTAACGACAAGTATTTACACGGAGGTTTAATATCTAGGCTGAATGAATTCATAATTTCAGGTCATACATTAACATTGCTTGAAAAGTTTCAACATAACAGCAGAAGATGTTTTTGTTTCGCGATACGTAATGATTGTAAATTATTGAAAACTATGATCTACATCAAGGATCATTTCTTGCCGCTGGCATGAGATCATCAATCCATCTCTTTTGCATATTTCCTTTCGTGACATATAATAATGATTAAATAATGACACAACTATTTAAACAGCCCAAGCAATTTGACCGAAGTTATAATCATACCTTTGTGCAGATAAATGAAATTATCAAATTAAAGGACTCTTTTTCTTATACCACAAAAATGTTAGGTATGTCTAAACTTATCTTTAAAAGTAATAACCGTTATTAGTTGATGCGTATGCCTAGCCTTGGAATATTAGGTTCATGGTCTTTATTGAATATCAAGTCTGTGAATACTGAATAACATATAAATAGGGAAATGTCCAAACAGTATAGCATTCATTGGTAGGTATACTTTTCAAGAATAGTAAATAAGAATGCAGTTTTAGGTGCAACATATAATTTAATGAAATGTATCATGATATTCCTAATGATTATATCATTTGTTTACAAAAGCATATGTTTCACGCTTTAACTGCCCATATGGCCGAATAAGGGCATTTTGAATGGTCCAAAGGCCGCACTACCTATGGTATCTCTCACCTACCTTTTGACGCCAAACAGTTTTTGGGCCACATAATACGGCTTGGCGGGCCGCATATTGGCCACGGTCAGCGTGTTTGAGACTCCTGCATTATAGCATATAACTGCACTAAGATAGCCTAGCATAAGTCCATTCCCTTTGATTTTAAAATGTTAATACGTTTTGACACTTTCGCCCAGATTACAAGCTTTGAAAGCGAGTTTCAAAACAAATATATTGCATAAAAGTACAATTTAAGAGTAAACATATATACAGAAAAGTATTGAATTTTAATTTGGATATTGGATAAAATCGTTACATTGATCATGGTAAATACTTGAAAAATCCCATTCTACTTCGTCTATAACTAAGGTTCTCTGTTATCTTTATGTTATAAAATCGTCATCCTTATTATTGATGACATGATGTGTCTTACGTTTATAAACATGCCGTACAGAATCAACTCCAACATTGTGTACCATATTGAATTTTTAAATAAGATCACGTTCAAGCGATGTCATGTGCGAGTCGTAAATAATTCACCATGTAAAATGGTCCAATTACAGGGAATCCTACAATGTTTGATTTCAAGTCATAAACATCATATGTGAGACGTGTTAGAATACATGTTTTAACATTCATGAGTAAAGAGTGCGTTGTTTATTTGTATAATGACTATACATCATCATAATTAGAGAGCCCAAAAAGAATTTAGCCATATAAAGACTCATTGATATTGGGGGAGAGCCATATCTGCCGAGAACGCAGATATATAAATTAATCGTTATCAGCTTGCTTGCTATTTGGGGAAAATATGCAAACACATTGTTTTGGGGTAACGCAAGACAAAAGAATGGTATTTGTCTTTAATTAAGATACTAAAATTCAAGGTTGAATTCTAGTGTTATGAATCCAAGTGGTAGCACCTAACCGCCCATATTTTGATTAAAACTAGCATGTGTACCTATGGAAACTTTGGGCGAAACTTTTACATCCAAGCCTGACAGTTTGATAAAGTTTCGAATATACAGCTTGGTTCAGTCATATGTTCATATGTACACTCCATCAACTCTTCTAGATCTTATCTGTAATGCGGTTCCACCCTAATCCATCGAAATGGCTGCTAATATAGCGAGGAACATTACAATCAGTGAACAATACAACTTTCAAGAAAGTAGAACATTATTTGAAATCACACCTAATAAGCAGACACCAAATTTAAACAAAGTCTTCTAAAAACTTTGTAATTTTTTTTAAGAGCGTTATTCCAATCGCCGTATTCAGGACACTGAAGGTTTGATTTACCTTTCTTTGCCGTCTTTAGACTAAAAATTCTTTTATATTATCAGGGGTACTGAGTGATTTACCTACTGATGCAGTCTTGAGACTAACACGTTCTTATTCCTAGCCACGACGATATGTATATGTAGAACAAATAAATGTACGTGTCTCACATACATGGCTTATGGTAAGATCATACTGTAGATCATTACGTTCAGTCAAGTTGGGTTGTGGATAATATTCCGAGTATTATCTCTCACTGCTAATATCAGGTCGGTACATATGCTTGATAATCCTAAAATTTACTTATAGGGTGCAAACATTCAACGGTCCTTTTTGTACTTTACGCGATAGTATATGTTGATCCAGATTATGTGATGTGGTTGAATAATGGCCCATACATACTTTTCCACGAGGATTTATTTCTGTATGAGAGACTAATGATTAGAACGACATAAATTAGATCTGACATAAAAAGGTTTATTAAAGTAGCAAAGTTTGTTAATATACTCTATTCTGCTATGTGTATGACTCCAAGTTGCTTCATAAAACTTTGAACAAATACTCTTCTTATTAAAACAGATTTCTCAGGACTTTTCTCTAATACGAAACTAAATTTGTTCATTTGTGACCAAATCAATTATATTTTGCTTTGGAAATGTTTTACAATAATGGCTGAGGGAATGGCAAATATTATTTATTGAACAATGCAATTGAAGAGTATGCATTGTTTAACGTAATACACACGGTTTTGTCAAATTCGACCTAATGTTTGATGTTGAATGCAACAATACAGAAATTGTCCTCGGTTATCTTTGAAGTGATCTTAAACATGTGTGCACATTTTGGAGAGTGTTTCTGAAGACATAACAAAGCGGATTCCATACCGTAACATACATGTGAAAATTTAAATTATATCTACACTGGTTTGCTCTGTGGGGGAGTGAAATATCTCTCATACAAATTTTGAACAGATGCACTTCATAAACGAAACACTGTTCTTTCAGCACAATTTTATAATGATAGACTAAATTGGCTATGTAGTGCAGACATACATTAGTTATTGTTCAATTGATTTTACGTTTCTTGTTTATGTTGTTCACCTTTTTTACGTTTATTCTTGATGCACATTACATTTAAGTAAACGCTTCGAATAAATATGCTATTTATATATTGTTTAATGAGCTGCAAATTAATACATTAATACTTCGTGCTAATGTTTCACTTTGAAGAAAGAAAGATTATAATACTTTTCCTCTATTAGCTTTGAAGTGTAAAGTAACAGAATATGCACACTTTCGACAATCGCTCTGAACATATAGTACTACTAGTACTATTCCGAATTCTTACTAGTACTACTACTAATGTTAATAATAATAATGATTACTTTGTATAGCGCCACATCATCAGAAGCTCTAAGTGCTTTAGAAAATATGTAATGATATGATAAAATAAACAAAAAGTAAAGACCATGTAATTAGAACACAAACTATGCTTAAATTATTCAAGGTAGGCAAGATTATTAGGTAGACAAGTTTGTTCTTGCGGTCAAAAAAGATGCGTTTTATGAGCACTGTTGAAAGGAATCACTGTGGTTTTCTATATAAGTTTAATGGACAATTCAGTCCACATGGATGAACCCTGTTATGCAAAAATACGTTGTTCATAAGAGATCGCTTTTATAGTGGGATTAATGAGTATACGACTGTCAGAATAGGATCGCAAGTATCTAGCAGTTGTGTACACGTTGGAAAGGACTGATATGTATGTTGGACTCGAACCCGTCAGTAGCATGTGGCACAGAGAGCACATTTTGTTTTTGATACAGGATCTAATTTATAGGCAGCGGAGGGTACAGGTGGTCTGCTTTGATTGTGGTACTCTAAGGCTGATCGGAGCAGCTGTGTTTTGAACCTCTTGAAGATTCTGGATTAGACAATCAGAAGAACCAAATATAATTGAGTGACAGTAGCTCAGTCATGACAGTATCTATGAATACAGAAATCTTTTAGTGGCATCACCTGAAAGATATATGCGATTTTCATCAGTTTCATCATCATTATTATGCAGCTTGGTACATGTCATCTATGATTTCAAAACCGAATTTCATATCACTACTTCTTTGACGGTAGCGTCAACTTCAATTGGGTATCTATATTTATATATTACGGTGTCGTCATAATACTACTGGTGAGACACTGGGTGGTTAACTGTGACACGTAAACGGCTGACTCTATAGATTGAAGAGTACATGTCCAAGAACAGACCCATGTTGAACACCACAACGTAGATCAACTGTGTAGGTGTGTTTTCCATTTGCTAATGCAATTTGTGTCCTTTTGAGTAAGTAGGACTATAACGACAGTAGGGCTGTATTGTGAATGCCAAATCCATGCTAGAGACGGTGCAGTATCTATCATGATATATTCTGTCAAGCTCTGCAGACCAATCAAGGAGGGTGAGGCATAACATATTTCCGTTATCCAAAGAAATACAAATGTCATTAACTACTTTCATCATAGCAATTTCAGAATTGTGGCAAGGCCGATATGCATACTGTGGATTACTAAAAAACAAATTATGAATTCAAATGAGATACAAGTTTGGTTAGAACAACAATTCGAAGATTTGTTAAATGAATGGAAGTTTATACACTTTTCTGTAGTTATGTAAATCGTTATCGTTCAGCAGAGGGTAGTTTATATTTAAAACGTGACTGGAATTCCCGGGATAAGAGACAGGTATTAATACAATCAGTTAGTGAAGAAAAAATTGAATATATGCACTCAAACAGCAGTGATGTTGGAACTGGATGAAGTTCGCAAGACTTTGGCGAGCTCTCCATCATTATTGTCCGTACTAAATCCATATAAACAGCTTCAAATGCTACTATCGCTTTTCCCTGAAATTCTGTATCGCAACTATATGGTGTGGACGAGTCAATTGAAATCGTGTTGTCAAGGTTATCTCGAATGGTTTATACCTTGTCACGGAATAAACTTGCAAACATGTCAGAAATATCTACTGGAGAGAAGGAAGTATTGTTTATTTGTTCCTTGACATTAGTTTGTTAGTAATCTCGAAGTGCTCTTTACAACTGGATCTCTCCGTGATCGTAGTACTGTAGTCGCATAATTTGGGTTCATTGAGTTGTTTGTGACTGTGATAGTGAGCCTGGTGGAAACCCAAATCCACTCCGCTTTACGTAGGTCTCTTTTAGCAGTGCGAAAGTTGTCCCTAACACTGCTATACCACGAAAAATCTCTTGAATTGATACTCTGCACTTGGTGCCTGTTTCATTTTTGTCCAGCAATGAAAGTAAGCAGTTATCGAGTTTTTCAGCTTTACGAGTTCAGCAAATGGTTGGGTTGCTTTAGTTTTAGGCCTTAGTTTGGTTATATTTATCATATGGAAGTTTCTTTTAGTAGGAAACACAGGTGGAGGGGTAGGTACTAATACGTTCGGATGGCATGTAATGCAGTGGTTATATGATGATAGTTCATGGGATACAAGGGTGGACTAGATAATATAATCATCAGGTCTATGAGGAATCCTGTCTAAAATGTGACCATGTTTATGGGTGAGTTTGTTAACTGACTATTTAAAGTTTAAAACATAAAAAGACTCGTTTGATGTGTAAGGGTTTCAGGAACAGCAAAAGTTGAAATCTTCAAGGAAAATCAGGTTGCCACCTATCGAAGTTTCATACTCCATGAGATTCCGAAGATGCTCTAAAAAGAGAGATTCAGTCTGTTTGTTTTGTTCTACTTGAAAGAGGGCGGTAGAGGAAACGGATTGACCTTTTTTACAATGTTAATGGCGTTTGGATTAGTGTGCCCTAAATTTAAATTGTGTTTTGTTTACGACATTTTATCATGGAAGTCTTTGTGATGACGGATATTATACCTCCGCTAGAGCGATGGGGAAAAGGGCTAAACGGAATATTCGCTTCCTCATTCAGCTGGTATTTTCATGACTCCACTTTGTCAGAATTCTTGCAGTTAATATTAAAATTGATATTTATGATTTTCAATGATTTGGAGTTTATTAGTATAGATGTCCAAACGGAAAAAAGTTAATTGCTATATTTATAAATACGGGAAGAGTTAATTTGAATGTATGTCAAAATGGGAAGATTCTTCAAGAGTTATGACCAGTTTTATAGGATATCTAATGTTCATAACAAATGCATTATTATTTAAATTGTATGGGTGATACTGGTTGTAAAGATAAAATGGGTCTGGACTATTCAGTACTCATGTGCTGTAAATATAATATTTGCAACTTCTCATCAACTCTCAACATACATTCATAACTTCAAGGAGGCTGTTCCGTGATAAATATATTCAGACTCACTGAAACGGAGATCATTTCGTCATTTGCGTATTGTACCCAAAAAAAGGCTAGGAAAGAGTTAAATACTCGAGCAATGGTACTGATCGTCTTGTCTTGTAACTCAGCAGTAACATACCAACTTGAATGTTTGGTTTGTTGACGTTAGGATGGTTCTTATCATTAATTAGGTAGTTATAAACAAATACATTAACAGTGATACATTTGTTGAGATCTACCATCAATTTCTTTATGACTTTTATACAGCAAATAAGGTTAACCTAATTCACCTTTCACACATGTGTTATTTGTATTTTTCATGACCATTAAAATGCATCAAGCGTGTTCCTTTAAAAATCAGGTCACTTCTGCCAACATAACAGCGATTTTTGATTACCAAATCGGAACCTACCATTAGTTACACTTCTATTTTCACATATGTTATAGGTGCATGAAGAGTTTGAATTTGACATATCATTCGCTAAAACCACGCGTTCTTACGCATACTGTTTTGTATTTCATCGCTCTGCTTAAATGTCATTATTCCTTGTTTGTGCAAATTGGTTTTGTATATATATATATATATATATATATATATATATATATATATATATATATATATATATAACAACAACAGAACGATTGACTGGTGTCTCGTATAATGGTTATTTTCCTTTATAGCCGACTCCGCAGGTTGGGATTAATTTAATGCTTGACATAAATGCATCTAGCGTTTTTTTTAAATTTCAGCTAACTCTTGCCATGCTAATATTGTTTTTTTTTTGTTTGCCAAATCGGAACGGACCATTAAGTACACGTTTATTTTCACATATTTTATAGTAGCTGCATGCAGAAGTTGAATTTGACTTATGATTGTCTAAAACCATGCGTTTCTTATGCAGACATGTGTATTTCATCGCACTGTGCATTGTCATTATTCTTTGTTCGTGCAAATTAATGTTATTGTTATTGTTCATATATTACATATAAAAGACATCGTTTTCCTATTATATGTATGTATGTATGTGCAGCAGTGAGGCGGAACCCACCACATGTTAGAAGCGTCCGTGAGTTAAATAAAGGCGTAACATAACCGAAACATATGATTACAAAATAAATGTATACCATTCTCCATTAAGTCAATTAATTGAATAACTATTTTGTTGTCATTGAATTTTTTACCATTTTATTTTGTTTCTCGTTAGAATCATAAATGTGGCATTGTTCCGCCTTAATACTCAAGCAATTATATAAAACTTATGTCTTTCTTTATTAACTTCGTCTTCTCTCTGAACGTGCGCTATATTTGATGATACTGTTTCCAAATTCTAGCTGGTATATAGGATATCGAACGTGCTGCATGCTACGTTTACAAAGAAAAGTTGCTTCTTGTCCTAGCAATACATGTTTTCCAAACGCACCAAAAGCCATATTTATTCACGATGACTTTGGAGTTAGTATGGCGTCATGAGACACAACAAAAAATATCAATTGATATGAATGAGATAACGTGCAAAAAATCATCACACTTGATCAAACTGTAGTAACTTCTATTCACGCGTTTTAAGCTCATCAACATTATATCCATGCGGACATTACATCAACAGAAATAGATTAATGTAATATTCATACTGATGTTTGATTGTATAGTACGATTAATGGTCTATTCTAACTTGTTATATTACTATTTACATTCAAATAGCATATGCGCAATACATATAACAGCAAAGTATTAGCTGTATGTGTATAAATTAGGTACAAAATGACCACACGATCACAGCGCAAGATATGAAAACTGAATTCAAATGATTATACTTTAAACGGCATATTACTCAAGTTCACATAACTCTCTTCTTAAAATTTTCATTCAGCGATACAGTCACTAAACTAACCTTGGAGAAGGAGTTCAAATAAATGGAATGATAAGTAACTAAATGAAAACTTTTTATATTGATGGCTACATTATATTTTATTCAGGCTTCTATTCTGTAGATGTATGCAAAGCAAGTGGAATCTTCCATTTTTCTAGATGATTGTTCTTTGCTTGCCTTATCTTTTGAACATATTTCAGAATTTTAGTACAAGTCTAAGTGAAGTATTTTTATATTTTTTTTTTCAATCAGAACATTCGGATATCTGCAGCGATTAGTTCTTGGCTCTCCGAATGGAGGCGAACTTCGCTGTATGTTATAAATATGCATTGCTCATCAGGTGAACAGATGTATAAAGTCATTTTGTGTCAAAGAATAAACAAAAAAGCACTGAACTAATAATACAATTGCAACAATGAAAAACCATGAATATCCTGTAGCATCCATCTGAACATGCTAGTATTTCATCAGTGTTAAGGATGTGCAGACGTTTGTTAATTTAAACGCTGTTCAAAGTAGGAAAGTGAAATAATTATCTTTTCTACGAATCTATATGCATCGATCTCGATGATGAGTGTTTTGTGCTACTTTTAATTAGTTATTTATGTTTTTGTTTCTTTCTCGTATAGCCGTTATTCAAATGAGGCTGCGCACCACAATACGAGACAGTTAATGTTCTTTGTCGACGTCAAAAGAATTTTTTTAAATACGCAATCAATTCATGGAATACTCAGAAAATATACTAAATTATGCACACATATATATATATATATATATATATATATATATATATATATATATATATATATATATCTCTATATATATATATATATATATATATATATATATATATATATGATATTCTCCATTATCCATTTAGCTTCGAGTTATCTATACTTGGTCTTCGTAAAAAGCTTGAATGCTACTTATCAAACGTTCAATTGTAAACAGTTTTACAATGAGTAAAAGAGAAAACATAAGATGGATGTAATGACCTGACAAAGCTATTACAATGAGTAAAAGAGAAAACATAAGATGGATGTAATGACCTGACAAAGCTTTTACAATGAGTAAAAGAGAAAACATAAGATGGATGTAATGACCTGACAAAGCTTTTAGGATGAGTAAAAGAGAAAACATAAGATGGATGTAATGACCTGACAAAGCTTTTACAATGAGTAAAAGAGAAAACATAAGATGGATGTAATGACCTGACAAAGCTTTTACAATGAGTAAAAGAGAAAACATAAGATGGATGTAATGACCTGACAAAGCTTTTACAATGAGTAAAAGAGAAAACATAAGATGGATGTAATGACCTGACAACGCTCATCAGATCAAATATCATACACAAATGATGCCAAAGTCTCTTACGTTGAACTTGTGTTGACTATTCTTGCTACAATTATTTTCGTGAGCAAGAGGCATATTTACAGACATTAAGTGTTGTCCGATTTAGTTGTTTATATACCGTTCACTTGTTTCGATCAGACTTCATTGGTATTTATTTATTTTAAAAAGATTCAACAATGTATATTATGTATGGGTTAGAACAAGTATTGTTTCTAAAGCATAAGCCTTATAATAAACTTTTCAGAAATTGTATAGATTAGTGGAAACAATAGATAAGAAGGTTGAACTACACATTGTTTATAATGACTTCATTCAAACAACTGTTGACATAGATAAAGGTTTATCGCATATTATTTATTTATTTTTTGCATTAACGTATTATTATGTTATCATAGTATTCTGAAACTGCACTAAGATTGCAACTAATTGAATCAAAAGTGAAACTGAACCCCAAAATCGACTTCTAGATCGAAGGTTTTCCCTCCCGTGCCAAACAGACACACCTAATTGATCATGTTACATATAATGTGTCTTTCTTCCTTGAGCGAAAAAGTGCAGACGGCGGCATATGTTAAAGTATGAAAATATGGATGCTAAATGAACACAGAAATGCAGTTCAAATTTAATTTTTTTAAAAAGTGGGTTATGTTTGAAAGCGTGATCAAAAAGAAGTATATAATCAGATTATTAGGGACTTTGTCAATTGTAGCATGAAGGCAAAATCCTATAGACCGGATTCCATGCAACTCATCAGCAGTAGTAGATACATTGTCTAAATCAAAAAGTCAACTAGATACCGAGAACAATGATATATATGAAACAGGAAGAATGTTTTACCTGGAATTATTGCAGTTTGTTTCTATGCCGTATACATGATTGTGTTAAGCTAACATTTGGAATGTCTACGTATAGAGAGAAAAGAAACATGTAAGTTTAATATGATATCCATGACAATATAGACTCACATTTAAAATGGGATTTAATTTCGTTGTGCGCGTTTGTGTCCTCGAGATATAAAAATAGAAAGACAGATAAAACATATGATATAATCGGATTAACGTAACGGGTGTGTCAGTGAATACTTCAACAATAATTGACGCCTCCAGATTGCTTTGTCTACTTAACGAATATGTCAATGTTAATACTTTTTCCATGTATAGATGTATGAACGAATTGAGATTGCAGAAGGCTTTATATAACATGTGTTCCAATTACCCAAGTTTTAAGATAACTGCGAGTGAGAGATGCAACGGTATGAGAGAGAGAGAGAGAGAGAGAGAGAGAGAGAGAGAGAGAGAGAGAGAGAGGACGACATACAATAGCACATTATCGCAGGATCTCAGTCGGCCGTGAGAAACCTAACTGTTATTGTCCTACATAGTATGCAAATAAAATAACAGGAAATATTAGTCAAATATGATGTATGTACCAGCCACAATATTAAATAAAATATCATATAGTCATGTTAGTGTTACTCTGACTCCTGGTCAGATTAAAACGTTGCAATCCGATTCAGCTAAAAAATGTGGAACTACAATGTTGTCAAAACACAATCAGACGTCTGGTGGTCAGAATAAACTGTCACTAACAGCTAGTAGATTAAGCATTTCATTGATGCTAGCAAAGATAAAAATGGTAATCAGGTCACTCGCTCTGCGGCCGCGATCAAAGACATGATAAAATCAGGTGCTATATTTCCATTTCTCGTTGCGTTACCAGCGCTAATTGCCGCTGTCTCTGCCGCTGCCGCCCACATTGCTGTTGGTACCGCCGCTGGGATGGCAATAAAGAAGGCGGCTGAGCGCAGATACCAAAAACAAAATAGACGATCAGTAAAAGAAAAGGGTTTAAGACTACCATGAACTCCGTATTCATGGTACAGCGGAAACGGCCTGAAACTACCAGGGACAATTTAACTCTGCTGTCAAAGTTTGATTTACTCGACGCTGCTAAAACAATTAGCGATAAAAAAAAAAAATTAGAGGTGCTTTTATGCGAGATCAATTACCACAACACTGAAACAGGCAGCACTAATCTCGATAACAGAACCAAACCTGGAACTCACTTGCATACGCGATTGATCCGAGTGCAGTTGTTTATTTTGATTCATATGGATTAGCGCCACCTAAAGAATGTATGCGTTATATACATCAATTAAAATTTCCGACCTGGTACTCCACGCTACCAACACAGAAAATAACCGACCCACCAATATGCGGCCAACATGTATTAAATGCACTTATCGCTTTATCATCATCAACTAAACCACCCCATAAAATCGTACACGAATATACGAGTAATCACTTCTTAGAGAGTTCTTAAAATATAATTGTTGATCGCACAATGATTGATATTTGGGAAGGATCTCTCTCAAGCCTGAAACATCCCACCGGGGAAATATGTACAACCAAAGAAGTAAAGAAAATAATCGAAGATGAAATATCCGAGATGTTAAACCTCATCAATCTGGATCCAAACGAAATAGTCGCATTTCAATACAAACAAGGGAAATTCAAAACGAGTAATATTTTCGTGAATGATATTCTTGTTAAAAAATGTCAATGTACTAGACACTAAAGTCTCTGACATTAAAACAATTATCAATACGATTCAACAAGCACATGACGATATCGTCAGTGTTTTTTTCTGCTATCGTCACCCGGCTTGATAAAATCAAAATACGACATGAACAAAATATCAACACAGTGTACTCGACATATTAAGGATCTTTCGACTGGACACCTAAAAATAATATTATTAATATTACCGCTGAAGTTAGAGGTATCTATAAATTGACCCTGCTTTCAGGAGTACAGTTTAATGTGTCATCGGATACATCTACGGGAATTAATACTGCAAGTGCAATAATAGATAAGGTTGTCATGGGAACATTTAAAATAACCTCTGTCAATGGTAATTTAGCATCAGCGTCAATGCCATACTACGTAGAATTTGTAAATGATTTAAGTAAATAGTATAATGAATGTCCAACAGTATCGATATGATCAAGTCCGTGAGTTTCAAACTAAACTCAAAACTATTATTGATGAGTATATCGCGAAGATAAAAAATACCGCAGGCGAATTGCCAGAGTTGACATTATTGTGTATTCGGTTTCAAATGTAATTGCTGGACCGGGTATATTATTATCAGCGATAACATCACTGGCACCTGTAGTTGTCACAATGTGTATGTCATCGGCGACACCAATTACATGGATTCTTAGAATCATCACTAAATAAATATCCACATGCAGTCAGAATAAACTACACGAGTATATAATTAAGTTACATATTGCATCAGCCGCATATTCCCAATTGTCATCTCTGATGTCATCAAGTATCGGTGGCACAACAATATCAGATAACGAATTCTCCGCGATGACGAACATCTACTGCAGCGCAACATCAAAATTAGAAAAACAGCACAATAATAACAATCGTTATGACATCAACATTAAGAACGGAATTACTTCAATGAATAGCCACGAACACAACGTCGCAAAAGACAATCATGATCTATATAACCTCAACCAACCTTGAATTCAGTGTGAATTTTTTCACTGCAATTCCGGTTAAGGAGATAGCGCTAGCAAACTTACGAGTATGCCACAGTTGGCCGAATATTCGATCAAAATCATTTGCTGGTCAGCAACCGAATACTTCCTTGGTGTTTGCGAGTAAACATAAACCAAACGGGACTCCAAATTGGAATAAAGTTTCCTTACGATCTGGGTCTTACCAAATCGAACAGATCAAGAATGAATTACAGCGTAGAATAAAATCCATTACGGGAAGAGATTGAAAAATCGCTATAACAGTTCGTGAATCACCATTATCTTCCACGATTGAGGTAAACTCACCAGGATATGCTGTATAAATCTATCAAAGTTCTATAAGAGCCGTACTAGGATGGCCTGAAATCCCACTTTGGACATCTGTACAAAAACCTGAACCCCAAAAATCTGATTTTACTTAAGAAAAAAATCGTATCATGGAATTACTCCAGGGTACTAGAATAATCCGCTATGGCAAGATATAAAATCTAAACCGGATAATAATATAGCGTATGGTTTTCATGATGGGAGGATAGAGTGGCATTACTGAATATTTAAAAGACCATAGATCGTGCAGGATATCAAAATTG